>JAQPZY010001339.1:0-257500 GCA_029931535.1 Margaritifera margaritifera | reverse complement strand
TATCATTTATTCAGTGTTAAAAGCACGTGTAATGTGACATTGCAGGTTTATTTATTTTTGTTAATGTAAGTATACTTTTGGATGTATGGCCGGTTATGGCATGTTTTACAACACCGATAAAATGAACAAAGAAAAATACTTTGATAGCTTAGAGATATTGACAGGCACTACTATACTGAAGCAAATAAAGAAATTTAATAGTTATTTCTGTTAAAATAGTTGCAAAAAGTGATAAAGTCATTTTACTATGTACCATAAAGTCGTATAAAGTTAGCGCCGCTGTGCACTATCGCCACTAATCAAGGCGCCTTTGCTATCTGGCCATCCACTATACAGCTGTGTTCATTATACCAAATCCGACCATCTCGATGGACACATACGTATGTTAAGGGTAACATTAGTTCTATATACGCATACTTGAACCATACCATATGGATAGCTATTGATTAGGAACAAAAGTTAAAATGTCAAGATCACTGATTGAAAGAAGAAAAATGGTTTCCGGACAATACAAATAGTTCATCATCACAGACCTTACCCAAGCTTTATGGGTGGCTTGCACTTAAGGTAGGGAACACGTTTATCGATTTCAGTGTCAAAAGATCAAAGATCAAGGCAACGAAAACAAACGGCTTCTAGACGGATATTAAACACGGGGCGCACGAATTATGAGACGTTCACAGTACTCCTGTTCAAAAGCTGATATCATCCTTCAAATGAAATGTTTACAATGATATATTTAGATGTGTAAATAGGAGAAAATTGATATTGCCACAGTGGCGACATCACTGTTATTGCCACATTGGTAAAATCACTTTTGGAACTGCTTTCTTATCTCATTGGGGACACATGTCCGTTCTTATGTCTATTATTGGGTTATTAGCTGTACATGAATGCTAGTGCCGCAGTGGGGACACAACTTTTATCGCCACAGTGGTAACATCACTTCTGGAACTGCATTATTATTCCACAGGGAAAACATGTCCGTTGTTATGTCTGTTATTGGGCTATTATTTGTACATGTATGTATGTATCAGCGCTGAACCGGACCTTGATACAATAATGGCCATATGGTGCTAAATAAAAGTAAGTTCAAAATGTGTTTTCTTTTCATCGGAAAATATTGCAGTATTGTGACTCCTTTGTTTTTAGCTGTCATTACTGTCTTAATAAAATCATTTTAAAAACACTGACGTACTATTTGATTATGGAAATATTGTTATTATTATTATTATTAGTAGTAGTAGTAGTATTAGCAGTAGTAGTAGTATCATCATTTACGAAATTGTATTGAATTATTAGGAAGATAACCAATAGTTGTACTTGGTTGATAATCATGCGAATCTGTCAAAATGTGTTGTTGTTTGTTGTTTTTGTTTTCGTTTGCTTTTTCTTTTTATATCGACTAATAGGAAGTAACTGATTGCCGAGAACTATATCTATCTCGTGCATTGCTCGTTCATTCATTTTGTGACATTGTTTTCTCAAACATTTTCTTTTCGCCGTTTTAACAGCACCTACAACGCTGGAAACGGTCTGGCTTAAGGATGTGACTACAAGATTCCAGACCTATAAACGCACATTCGGTGACCTTGACCTCCCTAATGAGTTGACCTTTCATATTAGCCGCGGTTCAGACACTCTGACCTTACATTTGAAGAGGAACCATGATATTAATCCAAATGCTGACATCTATTTTGTACGAAAATTGAAAGACGGTCAATCCGTTCTGGTGAAAACAAGAAATTTGGAAAAGGAGGTAAGCTTTCAACGCATTACAGCAGAAATCTTTTGCTGTATTTATATCTACCATCTTAAATATGGATGAACTGATAGTAGTATTTGAACGGGGCTTCTGTAACACTTATAACATCTGATTAAAATTAAAATGGTAGCCAGTTTAAGAAAGTGTGTTTCTCATGCACACGGGGCTCAGATTCCTGAAACACTTGTACAATTTCCTAAATACATTTGGTTATGATTTCTGAAAAACTTGTACAAATTAACTCTAGGACCATATTATCGTGCAATGGATAGTGTTTTTGTTTAGAAAAAGAAATAATGGTAAATGGAGATCAATTGCTTTATGAGTAACTTCATTTTCACCAGTGCATAAGTTACATTTTGTAGATTTAAAAACAAATAAGTAAGTAAATAAATAACTAAATAAATAAACAAATAAATAAAACAAAACTGATGATAAAATTACGCTAGTAAAGAAGTTAAAATCAATTATTAATCTGTGTTAAATGTGTTTAAAAAATTGCTGATAGGGCCTGTATACTTTTAATAATATTTGACACACAAGATATGTATTCAAATGCACCATACCTTTTTTAAAGTTTAGGGGCGAAGAATAGAGTTTAATGGAAATTATCATGCTTAATATTTTAGTCCAACTCAGTGTCTAGAGTAAACACAGCAAGATACTATAATTAAACAACAAAAAGAGAAACAAAGTAAACTAAATCATATGTGAGGTTATAAACAAAGATTTCCATAACAATAAGTGCTGATTGTATAAATAACTATGTTCTTGACGTTGACATCCAAATCTTCATGCTCGAGACACAACATCTGTTGTAGGGGATGTCATAGACATGCCATGTCAATAAGTAAAAATAAACGACTTATTAGGCCTAGCATCGATCAAAATTTATAAACTCATAAATAACAGTTAGATATGTAGCAATTCTTGAATTAAACTAGTATGTCACAACACAAACGATGATGTTTCTGTGTAGAAAACCCAAAAGATATAAGGCCAGAAGAGTGATCAGTTGGAGAATTCAAACATTATTATCATCCGCATAATGATGCGTTCTTGCTCATGCTAACTTTAAATATCTCACTGTACCATGCTCTGAGTATCCAACAGATGTGTTTTGGAGCAAAAACAAAAACAAAAAACCCCAACAAAACAACAACACCATATAAACAAGTTCCTTAACGATTTTGCAAATATGTGAAATCAATAAGCAAATCTTATTATATTAATGTGTTTCACAAGTGGTTGTATAAGATAGCAAACATAGTCTACGACAAATTAAAGCCTTAACATGCAAAACGTATTGTACTCATGGAGGATTAAAAACTAATATTCAGTTCACATTTGTCATATTTGGGATTAAAGCAAAATACAAACGATAACGTTTGCAACCATTATCACTTCATTGGAATGTATATGGGCCCCAATCATGCCAATTGCAACTTGAGTTATAATTATATACAATTAATATCTTTCTTCATTCTCTCAAGACATGAGCTACATCTTGCAGAGAATATAAACGATACATAATTTCTACAAACAATGAAACACCTTGACAAATACAAATGCAATGAGAGCTTTGAAAAGTTTAATGCAACATCTTCACAATCCAAAGGAAAGTTTCACTCATCACTTATCGATGCATATATACACATACCCAGTGATGATTATCAATATGTAAATGACGTGATATAAGTCTTGAATTATAAAACGTTAGGTGATCTACGCGACAATAACATTATATGTATATCTATCTATCTATCTATCTCTCTCTCTCTCTCTCTCTCTCTCTCTCTATATATATATATATATATATATATATATATATATAGTAAATGTACATTGTATGATTTTGATTTCTGTTACTGGGATACGTCAGCCCTTCAATACTCCATGCCTTTAGTATTTTTTGTCTCAGACGTTACATATTAGTGCAAACGATGCGGGTTTACAAAATATAATTTCGTTATAGTGAAAACGCTTCCAACGCTTTCACCAACACCGTCCCGAATCCACTTGTACGCAGTAAAAAAAGTTGACAGCTTTGATAGTAAACTCCTGTGCCTGATATAAATTCTCCCGTGACATGTTTTTACCAAGTAAAATTTTTTTACAGCTTTGGTAATAAATCCCCAAACCTGCTACAAGATTCCCGTGACATTTTTTTACGAATTAAAACAATTGACAGCTTTGGCAGTAAACTACAGAGGCTGATACCAATTTTCGCATCGTCACCGCGACAATGTCCCCCGTGACATTTTTTTACGAAGTAAAAAATATGACAGCGTTGGTAGTAACCCGCGCGGGGTTGTCGGCGTAAACACCTGCGGACGCACACACGCCAAATATTAGCCAGTGTAGTGGTCGTTGCAAGGTGTGCAGCTGTGCCAATTCCATTGCCACAGTCATGCCCCGATTATTGTTGACAACTATACCGCCTGCAGAAATACAATTATTGATCGCCACCGACTGTGTAAAATACAATGCTGATATCTTTTTTCTCTGCAGCAGAGTTAGCCTGATATTATTTTCTCCGCAAATAGGTATTTTATACCCGCGTAGTCTGAGAATATGTTTCGCTGACAGAAGATATTTTATACCAACTGCCGTAGAGAATATTTTTATATTAGACATTTACCCTGGTATATATAAATGGCGACAAAATCCACAGATCGACTTATATAGTATTTTGAAAGAATTTATGAAGATATCCGAGTCTGGAATTAATCTACCAGACCAATGGAGTGTGCTAACGTCACAGTGAAGATTAAATTGTTGCTTCGCTTTAATGCGTTATACAGATTGATCAAAGGGGCTCAAAAGATGTTATATGGTTTTTGAAACACCTATCCAGAGCGTCTACATAAATTAATCAGCTTATCTTGCAAAAAGAGAAATGCCTACTTGGAAAAAATATAACAAGCAGCCTTAAAGAAACATTATTTGATATTGTGCAAGAAAAAAGATTCTTAGATTTACATACGTGTATATGAGCACACACTCAGCTCTGTCTTCTCGATCGAATCTCCAGCGAACGTGGTTGCTACATAGACGATCATAGTTGAGAACAGTTCTTAGTTGTCCAAAAGAGATTTCTGAGGACAAACAATTCTTACGCATGGGATATAATGTCGCGCCAAAATTATTAATGTCACCACAACGATAAAGGTTTTCTAACATGCGACCTATCAATAGCAGTTATAGTTCAGGTTCGGGGAGCGGAGTTTCCACAAGTATTGCGTCTCAGGGTTATATTTTATCTGCATTCTCCCCAAATGATCCACCGGGTTTTTGTTATCGATTACTCCCACACCTGCGTATCTTTCCTGTCATAATCTTCGGTTGAAACACCTTCGTTTTGCTCTTGTGGATGTTGGACCTGCGCGGGGGCCTGACTTTTAAATATAATGACAATCATACGTGGACGTGTGAGACTCGTGTGTGTTGTTAACGCGAGAAAACCCGTTTTTGCAGTATATTGTGAAAATGGACTTGGCGATGTTGCTGATGGATTATTTACAAGATGGCCAAAGGTTCTTGCGGCTGCACCGATAGCTAAACAAGTTGCAATGCGAGTCGTTGATAGCACGCTGCTGCGGATCAGGTACAAATCTAGGATTGCAAGCGGTCCAATCGATTCAAGATTGACTACGGCGATTAGTGACTCGAGCACCACCAAAAGCAATTACGCTTCCATCAATAGCAACAATGCTAGCTCCGGTTGGTAAAATCATCAATGAAGCCGCTCAACAACGTTTAACTGATTCAGTGATTGCAAATGCAGCAATGGGAAGTTGATTAATATTGAGGACGTGAGTGGCGAAGCCACCAAAGCCTCGCGCAACCTGTATTAGACGAAACCATAAATGTATAAACAATGACACAAATTAATAATACATCCGATCCCGCGTTTGACACGAGCGAGCCTGTGTTAGTGGATCAAAGTGTCCGAAATATTCTGTATTATTCGTACCCGGCTAAGTACCCTAATGAAAAAAGAAAAAATAATTACAAATGCATGACACGTCTCGGTATTTCTTCTGTGTGAGGCCTTTTTGTAACTTTTTCTCTGCGGTTAAACGGTCATCATGAATCCTCTGAAGATATTTTTCTTGACTTTACAACCTTGTATGTTGCACGTACATATTACAACCTGTGGTCGTACATGCACTAGAATGAGAACTTTGACACAGGTCTGCAAATTTCCCAGTATGACTTTCGTACGTTGTTCCCGATTTATGACTTTTCATTGGAACACATGGACCTGGTTAAGCTGTCTGTGGTAGAAATGCACTTTCATGCACATGTAACTGATACCACAGGGACCGGTTACAGATGCATTGCTGTGATTCTCTCCAATAAGATGATGTTATTGGAGGGCGTATGTGGCCGGATGAGACCTATTGACCCACCTGTGGAAAAATAGTAAACATTTCTAAACCAGTAATTGAACCTGTAACGTTTTTAAATAATAATGTTCTATCACAAGGTAAAGGTTGGCCTTAGCCCAAAGTAGCAGGCGAAAATCAAAAGCGTAATACAAAACGCTTGCGGGGTCACATTGAGGCTTTTTCCGGCAAAGTTAACTGGAATTGTCCCCGTGTGGTTGACCCGAAAACAACTCAATCAGATCAATGCGGCCAAACGAAAAAACACCTCAGTGACATTAACGTTATCGAAGTCAGAGGTGATACAAATGCAAAAGACCGGTGGAATATTCCCATTCCTCGCGGCTTATTGATTTTACCTTATCACTTAGAAAGTACGTTTAATAGTATATAACATGTCTGTTGATATTTATGGACGAAGCGTAGCGATGTTGATGTGATCTAGGCAGGTTTGCCACCAAATTAAATTTTACTGAGTTTACCACCAAAGCAGATTTAACTGAATTTGCAACCAAAGCCGATTTGACCGAGTTTACCAGCTGGGTTGTTGTTGGTGCTGACATACACTAGCTTGTGGTTTTCCAAGATCAAACCTCGCTGAGATCGCTGAAAATGGGGAAATTAGAGACCCTAACGTGTATTTTGCTTTTATCAAAGACTATGTTGATACTGTTAATGGTGGGTCGAAACAATACGTGGAGGAACAAATCGCAAATGAGCCTTTGCCACCACGCGTTGTAACTTCATGGAGCGCAATTATAGGAATATTAATCAAAGAAGGAGAACAACAAACTGACCAAGTAATCTTAGCAAATAGTCGACTTGTTGTACAGTCTTGTGATAATAGCTTTGATAGACCTAAACGTCATATCTTAAAGGTGCGCGAATCGGGATCATACTTGTTTATCATGGCCGGAAATAAAGGTGCGTGGGGTAGAATGGGAATTTTATGAAATGATCAAAAGCATCTTGGTCTTGATTGTGTGCCACTAATATCGCGCATCGACAAACCGAACACTGTTGTTTACGATTTTTATACATATACAATATCAACATCATCAGTCGCCGGAGATGAAATTCTGCTTGAATGACTCATTATTTATCCGGGCGGGTACTTAACCGTCCTTGATGTTTGTGTTGAAGATTATCATTGCATAAAAGTTGTGGATTCTGACCGAGGTGATGAGGTTGTGGACTTTACCGACGGGGTGTTGGATTGGTTGACCAATGATGCCAATATCGATAGCGATTTTGTTCCACTTGTCGACGAATATCTGTTTCAAAATGGTGTTACCAGACCCTCGTATACGCTCAAATATAATTTTGACCATGATCAAATAAAAATCAACCGTTGGGACCACCCTGGTGTGAACATGCCAACTCGAAGCCAACTTGGAATCATTGAATTAGCACCTGAAAATGCCCGATCGTTGACTGCACCGCCACGTGTAAAAAAACATCCAGGAATTGTTTCAATAATAATGAAGTAATATACAGTTGGTGGTAAATACACCCCGGTGAAATTCCCCAATGAATTTGTTAACCGACATTGACTCAACTAAGAAGAGAACGATATCGACTGTTTTTCAACAAGGACGTACTTGTCCGTGTAACAGTTCTTGGACGAAAGCGATTCTTGGAGGTACAAAGCAAAGGTGTATTCGGTGTGTTTCTATATGAACGTGGTGCCAAACCCCAGGATAGTACAATCGCCGGAGATCTAAATATTCCTCTGGAAGATATTTTCTTTGAGTGTATGGCGATTGTGCAAGTAAAGGAAACTGCTTGGTTGGAAGTGTGTGCGCGTATAGCACCTGAACAAGGTCAGCCTGTCGAGTAATTAGTCTCCTCTATGACAATATTAATCGAAGAATTAAAATGGACCGTCAATCTTACCGACGCGAAAAAATAACTAAAGCGCAACTGCAAATGCGAGATGAAATCCATAAGAGAACCGCGTTACTTGTGAAATACAAACGTGTGTGTGCTCGTTGATGCTACTTATGGGATTGCTACGGCATCAACTGTTGGTCTTGGTGTGGCGGTAATTGTGAGCACAGCAACTATCATAGGCACACCAATCGGATTAGTTGTCGGGGCTATATCGGTAGTAACCTGATCTGTGGTAGTACTAGTAAAATAATTTCGACACGGCTACATTCGCGAATACATATCTATTCGGAACTTCTCGCGGTAGTACAAAATAGTCCTAACACGATTAATAAGCTCTACTCGATGGCTACCGAAGATAAAAACATTACCGTAGTGGAGTTCCAGACCGTATTGGTGGAAATCGAAAACCACCGGCAACTCTGAGCACATATACGGAACCGGGGCGCTAGCGGCCAAAAACAATCAGTGCTCTAGTTGGGAAATTCCAGTAGCGACCTTGATAGTATAAATCGTAGTGACTGCTGCGCTGGCTAATGTTTGGCGTGTGTGCGCCAGCAGGTGTTTACGACGACCCCGTGCAGGTTACTACCAAAAATGTAAATTAATTTACATGGAAAAACAATGTCACAGGTGACCTTGTAGCATGCACGGATTTACTACCAAAGCTGTAAAACATTTTACTTCGTAAAACAATGTCACGGGGGACCTTGTAGCAGGCTCGGGAGTTACTACCAAAGCTGGCAATTGTTTTACTACGTACAAAAATGTTACTGGCGACCTCACATGAGAGAATTTGGGACAGTATTGGTGAAATTGCGTTGCGAGCGTTTTTTTACGCTAGCGAAATTATATTTTGTAAACCAGCATCGTATGTAGTACTATGTAACTAAAGTCATGGGGAATGGAAGGGTTGACGAATCCCAGTAAAAAAAAACTAAAATATACAATGTACCTCCACCTCAAAAAATTCAGAAGTGTATGTATGAAACACTACAAAACCGACACAGCACATTATTACACTGCACCAGATTTAGCTTGTTTGATATAATACCAAATAACGATATGCACTTGACGACTAAAGGCAAAAGCAAATCAATATGTTTCACTTCAAACTGTTTCCAATTCTTTTGATCTTTCAATATAAGTTAAAGAAAAGAAAAAGTACTGTCTCTCAAATCTTTGATTACACAGTTATTCGTCTGAAGGTTCAACCTTGCTGATATTCAAATCTCTACCCTAAAAGCTAGCATAGCTAGGTTAGGTTCTATCTTGTTTCATCGTCTAGGTTTCCACATTCATCAATTAGAAACAAAATATTGGTTCCTTGGTACATATCAACCTATTATGTAATTTATCCTCGGGATCTATCGCGATAACCTTTACATCTTTGAATAATCACTTTCTATCGTACGTCTCGTAGCACACACAAGTTGGACTGATGATAGCTAAATCTTTAAATTTATTCTTTATCGGATTTAGTGCAATTTGTTTTACAAAATTCGTCACCCCACAAATTATGATGTTATGAAGTTCATTCAATATATTAGATCGTGGATAAAATATATAACTAGACAATTGTAGATGGCGTATAGGTTTCAATGCTGGCCTACTTACGTACATCATCAGTTGAGGTCCTTTATTCTAAACATTTCCGTCGTACGAGCACTAAACAATAGAAACGTTCAATCTCCTTAAGCCTTGGTCATCTTATTTATTACTTCATAGTATCATCTGTGTAAATATCAGCTAACATAATCTAGATTTCATATAATACTTACTTTTTTGTGTTTTGTGTTTTCTTCAGGGTTTGTTTGTGTAATCGTTTTTTGTGGCGTTGTGTCCTTTAAAAAGGAATCGGTAGATTCTGAAACGCATGGGATTGTCTCACACCATATTTGCATTATTGTTTGTCAGTTTTTTTTTTCGTATCTATTATTTATCTGACCAACATGATCTTTTTTGAGCTAGTGCTTTTGTTATGATGTTATCTGCCGTACGATGGTTGTCCCTAGAAGTAACACCCCTCTATACCAATACTGCACATGATGAGGGAATACAGGCATCTTAAGAAGCATGGGGCACAACAATTGTGAAAAAGCCTCCATTTAGATTTCTAGTCAGACTCCGGGAATTAGTCCATAAACTCAATAACTTTGATTTCAGAGGCAAGAAATACCTCCATATAAGCGGAAAAGCCACTGGGACTAACCTGTTTTCCTTAAATGCACATATATGTATGACCTGACCAGAAAGCAACTTCTGATTTATGTAACCCATAATCGATAGGTTTCGTTGATGACGTGGGAACGAAATGGCAACATGGCAGGGATAAGCTGGATGAATTAATAACGCAAACCCATAGTTTAAATCATTCGATCGAATTCGCTGCCGAAATGTTTAACACCAATCACTGAATTTTGCACACAAGAAATACAATTGTCACATACATACATATTTATTACCAACAGAGTAAAACAAATCAGTGGCTTCTTCTGTCTAGCTGCCACCCAATGCACTGCACCGAAAACATACCATACAGTCAAGCATTTAGAATCAGGAGCTTATGTTCTGATGAGATAACTTTCGTTAAGAGGTGCAGAGGGCTAACCAAACGTCTGAAAAACGGGACTAGGACAAGGATCTAATAGCGGAAGCGATACAAAAAACGAAGTAAACAAACCGTGCCGACCTCCTAATATATAAATGAAATAAAACGTGGAACGAATATACTTCATCTTCACGTTCCACCTAGATAGCCCTCAAGTAGGTAGCATCTTTCAAAAGCACTGGCCAGCCATTGAATCGTTTGAACCATTTGAAATGATCTTTCCTTACATACCCCTTGAAGCATTCCTTAGACCTAAAAAAATCGAGAGACATGTTAGTCAGGGCAAATTCAAAGTAACCCTCAAATAAAACAAGAGCTGGAAACTCATAGCCTTACGGAAACAAGAGATGCAGGACGTGCCGGCATTTGGAAGAACCAAAATCATTGTCCAGTACAGTCTCAGTTGAAAATTTAGACATTCACAACCAGACAATAAGATGCAACACAGAAAATGTGATCAGCCCTATTACACGCAAACTGAATAAATAGAGAAACAAAAAAATTAACTATTATAATGAATCTCCAGAAATCAAATTGGCAGACTAAAAAAATTAAACGAAGCCCAGCGGAGGAACAATTCTGTTACCCAGGTCACACTTTCAGTTATATAATCCTGCCAGATTGCAATGGCCCACAACTCAAATTGGAGCAGGACAAATAGGAAACATGTGCATTCGCAGGTTGTGAACATTCAAACTCTAATATCAAGAAGAATAAATGCAGGCAATATCTCGTTAAAAGATAGCAAGAAATGTCAAAGTTATCAAGATCAAATTTCCTGCCATTAATTTGCTTTCTCAAATATATGATCTAGGTTAGTTTGTAAAAAATAAATTAGTAACTAATTGAAATGTAAAAAACATGCATCTAACTTATTTTACTTATATAAGTTTTTATTAGTCCCAACTTAGTTTTCTTTTGCGGCTTTAAAACAAATCTACTAGTTGTAAGTAATGGGCATCCAAGAATATAATTGCCCAGTTATCAACAACTATATAGATGGCGCAAATGTTATTGCTGGCTTACTTCCTTCCGTCATCAATTAGATTCCTTTGTTTTTGCCACTTTCCGCATTACGAGTGTTGCTTTTCACGATGCATCATAGACAGTATACAGTCTTGCTCTAGTCATTCAATCTTTTATTGTTTCATTTTCTTTGTAAATAAATACAGTCAAACATCATCTAGATCATGTAAGACCTTTTTTATAATTTTATATTTTGTTCATGTCTCATTTTGCAAAGGTTCTTTGTAGTTTTGTACCCTTGAGAAAGGAATCGGTAGGTTCCAAAAGCGCTTGGACTGGTTTCATATCAGTTTGGCAGTTTAATTTCTTTAAATATATATATATATATATATATATATATATATATATATATATATATATATATATATATATACAACTGATCTTTGCACAATAAACTTGGTCTTATGTCACAGTCACCATGTTTCCCCCTCAACGTTCCTATAATTCTGAGTCAACCACGTATGGCGCTTAATAAAAGTATTATATAGTCAAAAGTCGTCATGTTCTAATTTTTCTTGAAACGCATGATCATAACAAAAAGGTTAAAGAACTGCCTACTTACGCACCTAAAACATCAGCTTATCATTAAATCTACATGTTTATCTATCTACCTATTGTACCAAATACCAAGCATCTAATCAACTAATCATCCATTTATAAAATCACCCAAAAACATTATTACCTACTCAGTTACCTACCTACAATCTTATCAACGCAAATATGTACTTATGTAGCAACCTAAGTGTAGTCAACTTACATACTTATCTACGTACTTACTTACCTAAATATTTACAGGTTTATATACCTACTTACCTGCCTTCCTACTTTCCAATCCAAATGTAGGCGTGTTTATTTTAATAGGATGTGGCTTACTACCAAGACAGGGAGAATGGAGCATACATGACTGTCAGATGTGTCAAAAAATCAAACGAACAGTGTGATAGAGCTATTGTGAGTATATTATGATATTAAAATGTACAGACTATATGCAGCACCTGCGGCCATAACCAGAAATCATAATTTGTTCCCTTTACAGTATACGATTCACTTGCCTGGTGACTTAGTTCGATTGCATATTATAGCTCTCACAAAGGTGTAGCTTTCTCAAAGCCTTACTGATAAGAAATCTAAGACAACGCACACACATACACACTCAATTTTGTTAGACATTCCGACTGACGACCTCTACTGTTCTCAGGTTCTCATTTGCATAGATTAAAGTCCAGAACTCAGGACCTATTTCTCCAACCTTGTGCATATTCCATTCTTTGCATTTGTTTCATTTCTCCATTGCACGAGTGCCAAGACTTTACACACATATAAACACGCATAGACTGTTTCACGCTCTCTGTAGAGGTTAAGGGTCACTAATCACATTGCCCACATTCGATCTTTCTGCAATGTTATCGCCGTGTTCAAAGTTGTTACGGTGTTGCCCTAAGGCGGTTATCTCAAAATCCAGGAGAAGCGGTGTTGGTCACCATCACCAAAACAATGACAAGAAGAACAACCACCATAGCATGGCTGCAGGTAAAATAGCGGTCCAAAATCCACACCAAGAACAAAAAAAAACTTGTTATTTTGTCTACATACGTGGTGGCAGAAAACAAAACTGGTATCATAGTCCCAAAATTATTTAAGATAACTGATCGGTGAAACCTGGGACAGACATCAATTTTCTTTGATACATTTGGTTGATTTTCTAGTTAAGTAAGCTCGGGATTAAGTTTTCTTTTGCTGAATCTCTGCCAAGATGCATATCGCACAAAACTAAATATTTGTAGGTCAACCAAGACAGATAGCCGCCGAGCTTTATCCAAATAACAAAAACGCTCATGCTGAGCTGTAGCATTGAAAATGGACTGGATTTTGAATTGAAGCAGTCAATTTCTGACAGCAGACCTGTCATCCGAGTTTTCCAATGCAAAACGTATTAAATCTTTCTCTACATAAAAGTGACTTCTCAGAAAGCTTTATTTTTGGCACTCATTTTGAAGTTTCTTGTGCGCGTAAATATTATCAATGTATTGTAACAACCCGGGTGTCTGAGTTATTGATATTCGGGTCTTCATTTGTAAATTCGAGAGATAGCGGTGATTATTTATTTGATTATGGAGTTTTTATGTTGATAAGATATTTCTCACACCAAAATACTAAGCCAATTAGTATACATCAGTAATCATATTGAGTCATTCTTGGTAATACTTAGCTTAAACAAACAAAATGTTGTGCGTCTTTGATGCACACACTATTTTAGCATCGAGTTTGTGGTCGGTGAACTAAGATCTAGGCACGCTTAGCAGACCTATATATAGACACTTTCTTTTGAGCCGTAGCCCTGTAGTTCTTCGAATTGTAATTGCCACAGTAAGGATAAAATGATAATTCCTAGTGCATCCGTTTGGGTCGTCCTCGACTTGCCCTGTAAGCAGTCAAAGGAAGTATGTTGTTGTGATATAGACTGTGGGCTCAAGGCCAGTTCGACATCATGATAAAGACATATTGTTGGTTATTTTATGCATGACGTCTTGACCATCGAGATTGGGAATTTAGCTGTGATTCGGCACAGCTTGTAAGACCACAAACCGCATGAAATAATTCGATTTTGGTTCATAGAGAGCTTGGTTCCATCTAAAAACCTGAAGCTAGAGTCTCGAGAAACATATGATGCTAATTTAATCAGAGAACGATCATCGTCTTCATAAGACAATGTACATAGTGCTAAATTATATTTAGATAGAATAACACCATACAACGACAGCGAATGATATCTAGGAAGCTGCATGTATCAACAACGACACTTATTTATTCACTTGATCCTCGTACAAATCACAGGTTCCCTTTCCATGTTAATGGCCGTCATATTCGGATAAGACCCTTAGCAAGTAACAATTCTAGTGGACGTGTTGGGATCTGAGAGCTTACTGGGATAAAACAGCTAGGTTGGTTTGCGTATATGTTTCTTAGGATTGCTAGAGATGTTGTTATGGAACTCCTAGGGATTGATTATTTTTGTAGAGGTGTTCGTTCCAGAGTAGCTATGGCACATCTAGGTGGTTTGGATTGTTTTTTGCTTTGTTGGTTTTAAAGGCACACACTTGTAACAGACTTGGAAATTACGGGTATTGAAAGTTGCATCAGATTTGGTTCGATACCATCTACTTCTACAGGTTTGATTATATTTAGGCTAAATAATATTTCGTATACATCTGTATCTGATACAAACCTAAGTGGTAAATACGTACATCAGGACAGTCAAATGCACCTTCGGATTTTCAGAATTACGTTTCATTTTCCTCACAAGTCGCATCTCAAAGTTCACTAAAATCTAAACTATTTGTTAAAAAATCAGTGATTTCTCTCATTGATTTTACAGTAAAATTTGCTTTGTAGTTGAGTGGACCAGTTAAAGTTTTCTTAGTATTTAACTCCTTTGAATGTTTCCATATTTGAACACTAACCTTGTTTTCTAGTATTGCTTGCTTGTAAGAATTATTTGCTGTTTCCCAATCTTGTGTTTTACTCTTTTCTTCCCGTGTTTATAATTGTAAAGCGCCAGAGACTGCGTCACGATTATTGTATGTTAGGCATACGATTATTTGTGTTTAAGTGTTTGCATGTCTTTTTATTTTCACATGCTTTGCGTACACTAAAGAGTGTGTCACGCTTCTTGTAAGTTAGCCATTCAATGCATTTATATATACATGTATATATGTTTTGGCATGTCCTGTTGTATACCCTAGCGGAGTTATTTGTTTAATCACGAAGTTAATATTTCACATGCTTATCTCGTGGCAGAGTTTAGCCACTGAAACAGTTCTAAATTATATAAACAAGAAAATGCTGAGAGCAAAATTCGAAATGCAAACTAATCGATTTGAAATACAACCCTTATACCGTTTGCGCTACAAAACGTGCCTAATACTATCATAATTCTGTAAAGACTAAACATACTAACAGACAATATTTTGTGCTTTGAGTCGACTTTGGGGAGGTAGGTCTTCGTCATTGCACGGGTTGCACCGATGTAGATTTAGCAACTGTCTACCGGCCTGTCCGTGTTGTAGTCATCTGCACTTTAAAAACTGCACTTATTGTTAGCAAAAGTATTTAATATAATAACAACAAAGATTGTGATAGAGTAGTGTATACAACTAGTCATGGAATTGATTTATTTAGTGTGATCCTGTTTTTATTTATTGTGCATGTGCAAATTATATGGCAAAAATATGTCGTGGTAATCACTGTTGGGCGATTTCACTATAAACCGTTTTTAATTAGCATTATGGGTTAAGAAAATGTATGACATAATACGTGGGTTATATGCCAGTCACACACGAGGCGTTATTTATGGAATTTTAGGTTTGCTGTGCTTGTATGTCATCTTAGTCTGCTTTCAATCTACTCAGTGCACAATCAAGAAATTAATAGTTTAGATATTGAGAGTTCTGGAAGTAAAATGAATTGATGTATTCATTTACTTATATTTTGCGTGGGCAAAGCAGCCCCTACACCCCCCACCCCCACCCGCACCTCAAAGAATACTAATTTTAACAATAATAGGTGGTGTAGAGGTCACGATTACAATTCTACTGAAATATTGTGTCTGTCGCATCAGTTGAAATTCAGTTTGACATTGATGTTTCATTAAAGACGTTATATGACAAGAAATAAAACTCTGGTATGTTCGCAAGACGTCGAAAAACCGTATAAATTACACAAGCCAAGGCATAATATTAGTTCATTTACGTATCACACATTTACCATCATGATGGGAATTTATATAAGAATCGGCATGTCTAGTGAGAAATCTGCAAGCCGCGTGAAATAGTTCCATATAGGAAACTAGGGCTAGAGTGGGAAAAACCTGTGAACCTATTATGATTAGAGCCAGATCACCGTATTCATAAGACAGTGTTCATATATGTATTAAGATATGATAAAACAATCAAGTGATAGCAGCTGCATTTATAAAGGCCAATAAGCAACTTTAGGAACAATTAACACCAGTTCTCCTTAAATTAACTTTTCTTTCACATATTAGATACCATAAGGACAAATGTGAAAAAGTCCTGGATATAATAAGTGTCGTGGCAAACAGAGATTGGGAAGCAGATCGAAAGGGCTTGCTCCGGTTATACAGTCATTAGTCAGATTTAAACTTGAATGTGGCTCGATTTAGTACGTATCAGGCTGTAAATCTGACCTGCAGATGCTTGATCCGATAAACAATTAGGGATTTAGTCTGTGTCTAGGTTCATTTAGAACTTCCCCTTCAGAAAGCCTCTATGTTCAGGCAAATGAATCTACACTTTATCCCAGAAGAACGAAATTGGCTTTTGTATGTACTAGCAAACTCCAAACAATATTCCAATCAATCTAATCCCGCATATGAGATATTCTTTATACCAACATACGGAACAGTCTATACTAAGATAAACAAATGTGATTCCTCCTTTTGCCATACGAATTCGTCCTCACCTAAATGTAGCAAAATCCAATTTTGAAAATATTGCAAAATCCTGTATTCCCAAATCACCATGTTGGTCATCAGAACCTCCTTAAAAAATATTTGACCTGTGCGAATTCAAAACGTCCTTAACAAATCCTCTCCTTTTTCAGAGTAAATTTAATGAAATCAGAGCATCCTGTTGTATGCTTGCGTCCCTGTATACAGACGGTTCGAGAGAAGGAAACAGAGTTGGAGCTGCCAGTGTAACACCCCATGGCTCTATCTCGAGCCTGTTACCGGATAAAGCCTCAATTTGTACTGCCATAATTACAGTTATACTAAAGCTCAAAACTTCTTTAAAAACTACTCTTACAAAAATAAAAGGTCCTGACAAGTATCACTCTTTCCGATTCCCTTTCCACATTGAAAGCCTTGCAAAATTTGGAATCTGACAATCTGATGTGTTCATGCAATCTGGGAAAAGTATTTTGCAATGTTGGCTGCCGAGTCATATACTATAAAGGATAATGAATGGGCAGATGATGCAGCTAAAGCTTCCCTTAAGTCACCCGTTTCCGAATGGAAGATTCCATACAATGACTATAACTATAGTGTACATCAATATTTTCGTCATACTTGGCAAAATATGTGTAACGAAAACTCCACAAACAAACTTCAGAACAGCAAGCCAACTATTGGAGACAAACATCCCTCATAGAGAATAAATGGCAGTAACGAGGTGGTATTATGCCGGTAGCGTATCGTACACACATACTTGACTCGTGTACACCTCATGAAAGGTGAACCAAAGTGCAATGCCAATGCCAGTGGAACACATTCTTGTCGAGTGTCGACTTCCACCCTGGAAGACAGAAGTATTTTAACGTGAACTAAATGAATAAACTGGTTGGTCATGTCCCACTCGAGAAAATCTTGGGGATTTTGAGGGAATGCGGTTTATTTAAAATAAATTACCATATGTTTCAAAGTTTTTAAATGTAGTACTTTAATCTTTGTTAGATACATCTTACATAATTTTAACATCGTTACGTTATATATTTTTCTTGTTGTACCTTATGTTTACATTTTTTTGGAAAGGTTGTTCTTTCCCAATATTGAATGCAATGAATTTTTTACATTTTTCGAACTTTACTTTTAGTCGGCACCATATAGCCACTATTGTATAGAGGTGCTGTAAAACCTCACATATATAAATATTTACATGCATAATTCTACACCTTCCCCTCATTAACCACACGTAAGAGATTTCTTTTATATCCGGATCTATAACTTTTCTTCAAAAGTGTTTGCAATTATGCCAGATATTACTGACAAAAACTAAAGTATAGCTATCCGTATTCCTTGCATACAAGAATATACACAAATATACCAATTCACATATCCTTTATATCTAGATTCTCAACATTTAGTTAAAACGTCTGTGTGATTTTGCACGGAAAGCGTGATAATTAAAAATAAACGGACATACACTAGAGATGACGTTATGGATCAATTGGCATCTATGTTTTTGATTCTACGCTGTTATTTACCCCACATTCATGTGCATAAAGCCCTCTATGTATTAATTGTAATAGTGGTAAAAGGCCAGTTTGGCCCCACCTTGTATCACATTATGCTAAGATACGGAGCAGCAATGTTTTTGTTAGACCCTGGGCGTCATGGAATGGTCCGTCTAGGTAGGCCTTGGCGGTCATGGTAGCATAACATCAGGGTATGGGGGTCGATTAGAGACACGAGGGGTAAATGGGAATCCGTCATGAGTGCTAACAGTTTGAAACGTTAGACAGCACGGGGGATGAGTCATCCCATCTTGAATGTGAGAAATCCGGCGACTATTCCGACGAGATTGATGACTACAGCCATCCTCCCGAAACTTTCGAAATTTTCTTTCCTGTTCTTGTCAACATTTATCTGACTCGCCTGGGAATCACGGATCTTACCAGGTACGACTGGACTGAGGACCCTTACCTTACGAGATGTGGATATTCAATCCCTCCCCCTTCCATAGACTTCTTGCGCGAACTTTTCTTTGGCGCCGCTGAAGAGAATTTAAGGACCACGTTGATATGTTCGAGGACCTGTGCGAAACGTATCTGCTTAGAAAAACCGGCGGGATGCCCACCCTCATTTAAGACTCATAGGCCGTATCAGCACTCAGAATTACCTCTTGGAAGTAGGACAAGCTAGAGGAATAGACGAAGCAGCTTAAGTTGTACCCAAACCTAGCAAGCTGATAAGATCGGCGCGGTCCTCAGACCGACTCTAGGCCTAAAGTGTCTTTTTTCGGCATCGTTGATGGCTACGGCAATATGGGCCGTTGTAGCAGTCGCCCGTATGTCATTCTTGAGAATCGTATAATTATATAACTCATCCAAAATAAGCGTCTACTCGTCCTTGGACCTGGGAAGCGTCGTAGAGGACCCGCGAATTCAAATCTGCGATCGAGTTGAGCATATCCTCAGCCAGGACTCAAATCTGATCATGCTTTTGAACCTTGACTCGGAGGCCTATATATTACAAGCAACGTAAAATGTAATGAAACTCTGAGAAACTTTGTGGAATCTTTGCCACACAAAAAAAAAATTACTCATGTCTGGGAACCCATGGTTAAACATCATGCCATTGACAAATTAATACATCTGGATCATACTGGTAAAACCCACAATTATGTCAGAAATATCAGATATATAGATGAGTTTACATTAAATATGTATATCAAAGCGATAACAGATCAAAATAAAAGTATTGAACAAACACCAATACCAGCACGAATGAAACATATTAAACAACTACCTATCCCGCCTACAAGAAAGCACATTACACATCCACCAGTACCAGGATCAAGGGAACATATTACACGACCACAAGTACCAGCTGTTTTAATGACCATGGTATCAGTAAATGTACAGTTAAACCAACCATCTTAAAACCTGAGTTTGTACTCCTATTTACCTTTCTACTTCTTGTGAATACTAGATGTCTACATTTCTGAATACGTTTGTAATACCAGGATTAACAGGTGGATTAAACTGTGTTACTGGGCAAGCATTATTAGCAACATTTGATCATTGTTTGAATCTAGTATCCATTTAGGTATCTTTCCTTTAATTCCTTTGTCCGAAATACTTTCTGGTTACTTTTCTATCTCTCGGGAGGTAAAGATTTATGCACAAGGTATCAGAAAAGTATGAGAAACATATGAGAAAAGTAAATGACATTTAGCAAATGATATGCAGCAATTATCATTTATATGTGGTATTGCCAATATATTACACTTGTTGCATGCCATATTTTCATTTGAAGCGAATGACATAACGTATCTGCTGTCAAAGCTATTTAAATTTATACGTGTACCATTATAATTAAAAAGATGTTATTTCTCAGTAGGTAATATATATCCTTATACTCTATCTCGGATTTTGGTGGTAGGACACAATTATCACAGCGAGGGCAGTTATTTGTATGTCCTTCAGAATAAGCTCCAACATATTCTTCAAAATCATTTACGATTATATAAATCTGACAGGGACTGTTATATGTATTATTATAATCATGATCAAAGTCAATCGAGCCAGGATTAGGCTTATGATTGTTAGCCGAGGTAGAATTACCACTAATAATAACACAATTATCATTATTATTACCACGTTTACAGTACGTCTTTTTGTGTTTATGTACATTGTTTACCATTATTGTTCAGTTATGGGTATTGATACAACCGTAGGTATTGGTTCAAATATGGGTGCAGTTATAGGTACAACCTTACGTATTGATTCAGTTATATGAAAAACATTAGTCATTGATTCAGTTATGGATGATAGTTTAGGCGTTGATACTTCATGTACGTTATAAGCCAATGGATTAGCCACCTTTTAATCTTGTATATTAGCTGCCTTCAAGTCAGGATTTCAGTCGCATGTGCAGGTATTATCGCAGGCACTATCTTTAGTATTTTCTCCACTTTTCTCAATTTTATATCCAGCACGTTATTTTTAATACCGTTTAATACCTTCTTGTATCTTGTACCTCCATACCTCGTTAGGTATAGAGAGAAGTATAGAAATAGTACATAGAGAACAGTGTCTTATAAACGTGCATATGGAGTAGATAACAGATTAGTATAGACAAAAAGGATACCAACTGATCAGTACGTTATCTCAAGTGTCTTTCATATCAATATTAGTTTATCGCGCTTTCCGAGCGGTAGCACGTACTCTTGTAACTAAATTTAACGAATCTAGATGTAACCGGATTTATATAATTGGTATTCGTGTTTCCTCTACTAGTCATACCACCGCCACTAATGAGTAAAATGAAAGGATACACGTTTCAAGGGATAACTAGAGACAAGAGAAACCCATTCTCACTGACCTCTTTGACTATATACAAACATATATATGTTCTAGAAAGGATACATACGAATAGGAGGCAGTAGTTACGATCTTTGACCAGCGGAGACTGATATCACATCAAGAAACTTGTTGGAAGATCCAGGCCTTCTGTGTAAACGATATGTTCTACAGGATCATGCACTTATCCAAAGAGAAAATTCAGTCGAAAGTAAAGGTTTGCACTATCTTATTATATTTGGAGCATAACATATGCAGAAACATTGTTTGTGTCATTATTTACTGCACAGTCACGAATGCATAAGTTGTTTCCTGGGCAGAATTACAGTAATGCAGCGGACGAAGCACGATGTATATATATATATATATATATATATATATATATATATATATATATATATATATATATATATATATATATATATATAATTTCTCTGTTATAACTTAATTTAAGCTGTGATTACTATATGTCTTTGTATCACTTGCAGTTTAATTACATTTGTTTCCTCTCTTGAGAAATTAGGGAAATATCACTATGACTAAAACCCTTACTTCTCTCCCGAGGGACCTTCGTTTAAATCCCTATTTGAGTTTGTTTTTGTTTTAAAGTAGAGGACAATAACAAATTGCAGGAAAATAAAATTAAACGTAACTCACGATCCTTTGATTTAATAAAGAATATCTATCCTGCAGATGCAGCACACGTCAATGAGAAAGAAGTAGAACAAGAACTTAAGGCTGTTCTCCAACGTTTCGAAGGACAACACAAAACAAAACCATCATAATAGAGGGGCAACAGGTGAGATCAGTTATAGCGAAAGAAACAACGGAGCTGGTGCAATATTATCACGTATAAAGATGGTAAGATAAGATCACACATGATGATGGCTAGATAACTCAGAATGAGAATGATAAATTCAGTTATATTATGGTATATGCATTAAATGTTCTTAAGCATTACACGCCTTCTGAGAATATACCTTAGTATACAATAATATAATATTCTTCATGGAAACTATTGTGAACACAATTACATGAATGTATTCTACATTGCAAATACAAACATGATGCACAGAGATTTATATTTTATATTAAAAGCTGGAACTATATTACATAATATGTTTTCTCATTCCAAATTATATACACAGATAAATCTCGCCAAGTAAAGGCAATCTACTATGTCAAGATCGCCGTACTGATAGATTCAGGATTATGGGACTTGTAAGTGATCTATTTACATTTCTCTCTCTCTCTCTCATATATATATATATATATATATATATATATATATATATATATATATATATATATATATATATTAATTCTTAGCGTAAATAAATACATACTTCTATATACTTATCAACCTTCACATCTACATCCTTACCTCTATCTATCTACCTACCTGCGTATTTACCCCCAACCCCCCAACTTGTAGTTAATTATTTGTATACATATCTATCTATTATCCCACCCAGTGTTGCAAAACAAAGTTTGCTGAAATGTGTATGCAGTAATGAGCTAAACTGAAAACAGGGAAAAGTGCCTGATTACGAGGCACAAATTAGTTGAGCGTACAGATATTAACAAGCGTCCCATGTTCGCGTCTCAGTTTATAAGTGTATACAGTATTTCTCACATATCGAATTTCGGCGAATTTCAAGTGCTATTTTATTTGCGAATTTCCAATGCGATTGGAAGATATAGATAATGATGAACCCATTGTGATAATTAAAATTTTACTTTTCCCGAATCTGAATCGCGTAGCAACAGTCAAGAATGTCGCAAATAAGACGCAGACAAAAGGCATCGCAATAATTTATTAAGCAAGTAAATTTGCCACTGTTAATTCTTTGCTGAAACCGAGATCATTTATCAAATACTCGTGCGATGTTTACGTCCCTTATGTCATAGACAAAAGCATACACATGCACAATCACACGCAGCCATAGATCAAATATATATTTAATCTTAAAAACTTAATATATTAACATTTCTTTAATTTACATACAATATATTTCTTTCTAAAACAAAATGATGATTTACAATGGAACGATGTGTTATCCAACAGAGCATATAAACTATATTTTTGATTGCCTAAACGGGGAATATTTCCGAGTCACTTGGAAGCATCCCATTTGATTAACTTTCTGTACAAATATTCCCCAATTGGCGTTGTTGTATATATATATATATATATATATATATATATATATATATATATATATATATATGTAATTGGAATTAAACTTCTCTAAGCAGGCCCCTTTGTAAACAGGCCCCTTTTCTTCCAGCCACCTCTGTAAACAGGATGCGCTGTATGGCTTACGAAAAAATGTTCGAAAAAGGTAGTTATAATACTAAGAAAACGTTCATATATTGGCAACCTCTATGAAACGGCCAAACATTTGATATTACTAATGTCCGATTTATAGAAATTCTATCTTTCTTTACAAAATGTAAAATTCCTTTTGATGCGAAATGTAGATAATTATGCATGTTACACTTGTACATCCCTTGATAAGAATTTAGAAATCAATATTCTGTACATTTTCATGTTTATATTTTAAATTATAAACCGTGTGTAAGATTGTATTTGTATTTTGACATAGGTAAGCCTTTTCTACAAAGGAATAGAAGATACCAGTATATCAATCAATATCATCCTCAGTGACTTTATATTTTTTAAGGTAAGAAATTGTTTTAACTTGGTATTCCTGTACGTCCTTGAGTGCTTGAGATAGAGCGCATGTTTTGTCCATGAACACAGGAATTAATGTCAATCCTCTATTACAACATATGTAACAGTCTGGTTTACAGTCAAAATGAGAAGAGGTGATGATGATTTTAGCGACTTTTAGTTGGCTAAGGGACTGTAAAGTTCAAGTTTTGATGTAAGCGATCATTCATTCTGAAATGGAAAATATGATCCTTTGCTGGAGCTATAAATGCCTGTACACAGTTCTTTGCAATTGATAATTCGCAAAAAATCCCCACCTAGTTCTGCGTCAATGCCAGAGGTTCTCACCAACGGAAATTCGTATGGCGCTGATGTTTCTATCACACATCCCGGCTAGCAAAGTTTCCAAGTGCACTAACTTGTTCTTTATTATATATATATGAATTTATGATACCTGTTTAACTTAATACAATTTAAGTCCTTCTGCCCACATTTTCAGCCACCTAGAAAATAAACATTTTCCATATTCAAAGGAGGCATGGGGACAAGAACGCCGTTTAAATGGAATACAATTACTAGATAAGATATAGTTTCTCTCAAGAAAAAATAAATTTTTCTCATAGCACCAACTATGCAACATTTTCTAGGTTCAAACTGGCTTCTTAGTGCGTTGATTTATAGGTAAAACATCAGGTTCATTGATGTTTAATATATTATGCAGAGTAATATATAAATACCGGGTTTAGTTATTCTTGCTTGATTTTGGAAAAGCATTCGTTTCAGTAAAGTAAACATTTACTTCAAACGTTTTGAGCATTTTTAAAATGTTGGTAGTTCAGTTGAAGGATGGTTTTCTCCATTGTATGAGAACTTTTAAGATTAACCGCTGTAGTACATACTCATTATTATTATTAGTAGTAGTATTAGTAGTATTAGTATGTATTAAAGTTCTATGCTCAAATATCTGGTGTCTTACGTTAATCCAGATAAGACAAAAGTTACTTAGTTTGGGAGCATTAAACATATCTAGCAAAATTATGCGGAGCTTCTAATCTCAACATGGAACAAACACCCTTACATATTTATACGTATTTAAGCCAGGTACCGGACATGATTCTGAGAAAAACATTTGCATGAAAAATTGTGGAATAAATATTCCCAAATAATTCTGAACCACATATGAGATAATAATAGAGCTAAAAACTCTCGCATTTTCATAATCAAACCACCTATTATAGTCCTTCAATCTCGGTGCATCTTGCTCTTGTTCTAAATGATGCCAGGTGCACCCACGATATTGATTAATGGGGGTGTTACATTATTCCAGGATCTTTTCCTTGAAAAATGGTTTTCCCTCACAGCCATAAAATTACTTCAGATTCTAATCTCTGGTGGTTCCAGTCTAAATTATTACTTAGGTTACTACTTATAAATACTTAATTTACTAACAACTGCTATATTGAATTATAATACCAGACTTTTGTGCAAATCAATCCTGAAATACTCTCTCAAATATTTTAGGAGTATCGACAAAATAGAAAGAATTTGGCACACATTTCCGAATTAAGTTACAAAATGTAATTTTTGGTTTTACTTAGTCAGATTCAGAAAAAGCAAAATCTAGGTTTAATATCATTATATTACAACAAACAAGTTTAAGCATAAAAAGAAGTATGCAAAAAACACAATGTTTAGAATCATATAAAAGCTATCTTAAATGTAATATGGAATTGAAAAAAAAACGATTGCCTTAAAATATGGCACACTAGATATTTTTGATTTCATTGAACCATAGAATTTATAATATATGTTATATGCCTTGCTTATCAGCGCTGTTACAAGCTAATGCACACCTCCATATGAAACTAACATCATTTTTGTCTTCATTTCTTGCGTATGGAGGGAAACTGCTTTTCCGCACTTACTAAATCGTTTCCCTTTGTTCCCTATTTTGTTTAAAGCATCCGGGCCTCTTTCTTCGACACGTTCATTCTGAAGTGAAGATAGTTGACGGGAAAAAACTTATTCATGCCGCATCCTATCTTAACGATATCAGAGATTGGGACGCGTTATTCGGCTGGAAACATCAACCACCCTTTGACCACGCAATGCTCTTTACGAAGTAAGTGGATGTTACCCTGTTATAATCTTAACGTTAATTATGTAATGACGACGTAAAGGATACGCCAGAATTAAGCGCGGAATGCGTTTCAAACACGTGGATCAATGATCAGCAAATATAAAATTTCCTTAATACTTTATAGAAATGTTGCAGCTCATAAAATACTACAATAACATAATATGCCTAGATATGCAAGAATTTCACTCTGAATCAATTCGTTGTGATAAATATGGTTTGTTCTTTCCAAGTATGCATACATAATATGCCTACCGTATGCAAGCATTTCACTCTGGTTTCATATTGCATATAATGTTGTCCTGAAAAGATTTAATTAACAAACTGTCACAACGTTTTTTTTTAGGTAGAACAGACCTGCAAAGCATATCCTTTATATCTTTCTGGAAGTTGAATTACTCTTTAATAACAATACTGTGATACTTTTTTTAATCTAAATTACGCTAAATAGTGCGTTCCATTGGTTACACCCAGAATACAGTCACACAAGGGATTTATAAGTTTTATTGTACATACGATGCTCTTTAATTTGTTCAGTTTTTAAAATAAACTTATTTCACTATACTTTCACGAATATAAACTAAGTTCTCCTGATTTTCTTCCGGGGGGGGGGGGGGGGGGCCGGTTTATGTTAGTTATATGCCAACGCTAATCACTCCGATAAAGTATATGGTTAAATAAACATCAAGCACACGATTTCAGAATATGTACGGTACATTATGATTATGGATGGCATACAACAAATTTCAGGCAGCGCCTTTTATACGGAAGCAACATGCTATAAAAATGATAATGCAGTTAAGCTATATTTCTATACGTGTATTGGAATAATTACAATTCGTATTCAGTCCACTCTTTGTCTTCCAATATTACTCGTAATTTTAAAAAAAAACAAACAACAACGACAAATCCCCAAAAACTTGGGGTAATATAATATTGCTGTTCAGGCCAACCCAGCTCAGCTGCCTCACTATGTACATGGGGAATGCACTTAAAGCCCATTTCCTGGCCAGGATACACCTAAATAAAGTGCTCAAATTGTCGTTTCAAAAGCAACCAATGAACCAACCACCTGCTGTTTTCAGAGTTTTCCTAATAATATTTTAAAAATTTCTCTAATAATAGCACTATTCCAGCTGATGAAATCTTCCTCTTCTTCTTCTTCGTCATCTTATTATTGTCAACATGCTCTTACATCCTAGTTAAGGTGCCCTGACGGGCTTAAATGTTGGCTTAGTTTTGGAGTCTTTGAGGTGGAGAAATTGGGAAAGAATCGTCCCCCGGATGCATTTGCACACATGCTACCAATCTTGCAACCTGGAACTAACGAATCGCCAAAACGGAGATAACCTCGCCCACTCATTAGAATTGCATCTTCTTTAAAACCAAAGTTTTTCTTTTGCAAATGTTTACACTTTATTATAAATGAATTTTATGTTGATAGTGGAAATTGGATGAAAAAGTATGGAATAATTAAACATTCAATATATAACGATGAAGTTATGCAAACTGTCTAGGTTTCTACACATTTGTGCAGTCGATATACTTTTAGTCAGACCAGCTTAGAACAAACAGTGTCAGTACGTAAAAATTCAGAATTTGGCAGAGATAAGTTTACCTAGTTGCGAATTGGAATTGTGAACACACAGCAATTCACAAACAGCTGTGAGAGACAAGTGGAGTTGAGGATTCGTCAATTGAAGTCAAGAAAACATAGATGCAATTGAAGCGCATTACCATTTGCTATTAAGGCCTGATTATTATTATTATTAGTAGTATTAGTTATGTTCATTGCATCAATATGTATTGTCTTTCTGAAACTATTTGTATGCAAGATATGTGCATATGCACTCCTTTCTTTCAGTGTTTATCAATCATTATGATAAAACATATCAACACCACTACCTACATTGTGAATATTATATTCATCAGCAAACTATGTACATTTTATTGTTTGGCGACAAATCCAAACTGGAGCTAGTAAACTATGTTTCATATTTTTCCCCGTATTTACATCTCCAGTCAAACGAAGTTAACACAAAATGTGCGAAAGTTATTTTTGAAACCAGTAGATTAGATTTCGCTCGTTCTCCAATTATATATATATATATATATATATATATATATATATATATATATATATATATATCTATATATATATATATATATATATATATACATATATCGAACATATATCGAGGTCAGGTCATAAGCAGTATGAACTTTCAATTTAATAATGTGTACCGTTTTCCATAAAGGTTTTGGTACTAGCTGTACCATATACTGCTGTTTTTCAACCAAAAGAAGCAGCAAGTTGCAAGAAAGAGATGAAGCGAAATGCTGTGTTACTAAGATGTATCTCCCCACGCCCAACCCCTCTGATGAAAGCCCATCTCTGTGAATGATTTCCAAAACTGGTTAAAGAAGGTTATTTTCTAGTGATGATTTAATGCGATCACTGGATCCGTCTTTCTGTCCGCTCTTTGCACTGATTTGTACTTGGTGTCTTCGTTAATACAAAAGAGCTTTCGCTGTTTTCTCTCCTTTTTGTATATTTGTTCTTTGTCGAGCTGTTTGTGCATTTACCTGTCTTTTTCAATAACACTGAATTTTAATAATTATGAAACCAACAAAGTAATTTCGTTTGGAGAATAGTGTTACTGTAATGTTCATTGGGCTAAACATTTTCACAAAGTTATTAACCGTGAAGGAGAAAGATGGCAAAAGGTACCGTTGATAGGCATTGCATAATGTGTTCGCAACGTATTCCGCAATTTGGGGGTAGTCAATGTATCCGCAAGGTTAGAGTTATATTCAGTAATGTAAATATCACATGAACTCACCCTTGTTTGTCGCAAGATGGGGTGAGTGTACTTTAGGACTGATTTCTAGACTGGATATCTGTTTGAGAAAGCTTCACTTATGATCATCATTTCTTAAACATGAAACCAAAAAATCGTTAGTGCACAAGTACTTAGCTTTTGCAGAGACTGAATTGTCAACAAAGCAACATGCCAGACGTAACACCTTTTCACTTCCGGATTGGCATCAGCGCGTTATTACTCACTGTGCTCTGTAACCAAAATGCACAATCTCAATCAGACTATAATCTTCATTTTCTAAAGAATAATCCGTTTCCTTTAAATCAATATTAACAATTCCTACATTCAAGCCTAGAATTACCACGGAGAAAGGAGAGAAAAAATACTCTAAAAAAGATAGGAACTACATTCGTGGATACTAAACCGGTAGTAATAATTGCGATTTGAAACCACATGTGGCAACAATCATTAGGTGAGTTTCATTGCACGAATACGTAAATGTTACAAATAATATTTGGTTGAAAACCCTGTATTAGATTTGAATGGACATGATTGGGTTTGGGGAAAAGAGGAGAAGCGAAGACTTATACTTGCACACTAACTGCTACTTCATGGAACTTGTATTGTTCTCCCTGCTTTTCACTCACTCCAACTGTGTACGCATACATATATATATATATATATATATATATATATATATATCAGTTCTTCAGGAAATCCTGGTTTTCACGACAATTTACGCCGGAAGAAAACACGGTGCCGCAAGTCACATAATCTGCAAAAATGCTTTTGAGATCTAAGGATACCTTTCTACCACACCGAGAAGGAAGGGAAAAACAATAACAACAACACAAAAACTTAAAATAAAATATTATCTTCATATTATATACTTTTTTACTGTGTCACAAATGTGTCGGAATAAGATAACGAAAAGTTTTCTGCACCCTGCTTTTAATATTTGTATTGTTATTTTCTTTTCAATCATGACAAACATTCTTTATAGACTTCATAGCAATTCCTTCAGTTTATAGTTGCAAATGTTCAATTTTTATTGAGGTTTCCTTAATAACTTTCTTCTAATATCTCGCTATAAATGTCATGTGTCATGGTTTGTCCGTAAATGAGGATTAAAGATTGCGGCAGTCTGTCAGAAAAACATAGTGTACAAGTACATAGAACGACTATTTTTATTTTAGCTACAAATTGTATGAAGAATACGTTAATGAAACTGAAATTGGCGGTAAGTGCTCTCTCTCTCTCTCTCTCTCTCTCTCTCTCTCTCTCTCTCTCCCCCCCTTGATAGCAAACCATTTGTCATGCAAATTCTTAATATGCCTAATACATGCCACTGACACATTTCTTTTTTAGGAGTCAGTATCCATTTAAACCGATGGCGTACACAAATCGCCTCCAACTTATTTGGTAGTAAACCTTTTCAATGAGTATAACACGTACTACCATTCTAGATGTTCGAAGTTGAAAGGGCAATTGTCTTGTCACTGAAACCAAACAGTCTCCTACTGATTTGATCGGTTATGTTTTTGTAGTGTATGCTCGCTTACAAGTACAATTTTCCTGCTCCACACAATACCATTCAGAAGTAATAATTATCAAAATTTGTAAGGGTTTTTATCTCTACAATTTTGCAAAAGACATACCGTAATACCCCAATTGACAAACTGTTAAATTCACCAGGAAATTTGATTATATCTTTGACACTTAATATGTTAAAAAAAACTTTTTTTAAAGACAACCTGACTTCAGAGACAACATTTTAGCGTTAACAACGGGGTCTGGTAAGACATGTTTCACCCTTTTTATATGCTTTCATTCGTTATATATATATATAGTTAACGGAACAACATACCGGGCTTAAGTAAAATAGTCTTGTTAGCAGGGTGGTCTTAGTAGTAGGGTCATCTACATACTGAATGTTAACTTCCCATCTTTAAACTTTTGGTGGCTTCAGTGGGGTGGTCTTATAACAGGCGTAGTTACTTCAGCGAGGTGGTCTCATAATCCGCTTAGTCGTGAAGGTTGTACCGTACATTATGATTCCTGCGAGGGCCGACTTTTAGTGTAACTACAACACTTCAGGTGATATGCAGTACCTACACATATCCTGTAGTCATGATGTCATTGGTAGGTATATTACACTAAATAACGTCATATTGATGGCGTAATGCAGCTAATATGATGTTTGATTTTGCTAATATAAATCGAACTTCAGCTTTTTTAAATAAATAACCACTCAGTGGACCAACTGAAAGTGGTATTTATAAGCAAGTATCCGTTATATACCGGCAGAACTTCATTGGTTCATTTATGAATGGAACCACTTGAACAAGGCTGTATATACTGGTGATCCATATATGCAGGTGGCTCCTAGAGCAGGTTTGGAGATAGATAGATATATAGATCGGGACAAATAATTTATGCCATTTGATAGAGGTGGCCAGTATTCTGAGGTTGAATTAGTATTAAATCAACCTTATTGGGACCAAAATATTTGGCCAATCTGCAGAGGAGGTCGCGTAATAAAAGACAGGCTTACAGGGGGCTGTTTAGAGAGATTTCAGTGTATGCATGTACGTATGTATGTATGCATGTACGTATGTATGTATATATGTATGTATGTATGTATGTATGTATGTATGTATGTATGTATGTATGTATGTATGTATGTATGTATGTATGTATGTATGTATGTATGTATGCATGCATGCATGTATGTATGTATGTATGTACTCCCCAGTTATTGGCACATCTTTTAGGCATCATCAGAATGGGTGCAGGATAAAAAATATTAATGTTGCACCTTGAGACTTGATAAAATACTACATACATATCGGCATTTTACAGTATCAAACATATCTCATATTGGTTTTATTTTACTTGTGAGCAATCTCTTATATTTCAGTGTCATTTACAAAACTTGTATTAGGTTGTTTGATGCGAGAGTAGCAAAGCTTTGAACTGTTAGCCGTTATAAAAGTAAGATGTTTACAGACATCAAGTTAAAGCTGTAACATGTTGGTACCACTTCAACCACATATATATGTTTTCGACATGCCTTAGAGTAGTTTATTGTTTGTGTGTTTCTAATGCTAATTGTACATGTGTGATGCTATTTGACTTATGTGTCATTTGTATCTCTCTCTCTCTCCTTTTTTCTAATATAGTCTAACCAAGCAACATATTGATTGTAAGGAATCATATTTCTATCATACTGCCTTCCATGCTTACCTACATTATTGTAGCGGAATGGCTTAATGTAAGTTATGGGATCTTGTCAACGACCCTGTTGGATTACATTTATGCAAACAACTACTGCTACATTTATTTAGCGTTCTTGTATGCATCCAAGTGACTGAGTGGTCTTAATGATTTGAAGGCATGCAGTAGATGTGGTATCCATACTTTATAGTTGTGTTACACTATATTTTGCATTTCTGTAGGGTATTAACACTTGTACAACAAGCTAATTTAAGCACATTCAAAGGTCCTCACCGAATAGTTCAGGCGCTAATCCTGTTGGCTGCTGATTAGTCGACTTATTTTATGAAAAGAGTCATGTGTAGAACAATTAGTATTTACTGAAATTTTGCTTTATAGTACGTTTGTGTGGGATAATTTCTAATTTTTTTCCTCAGCTAACAGCTTTCACGACGCGGAGAATGTAATCATATCCGTAAGCTTTTCTGCTGTGAAAGCAGGACATACCTTCCTTGAAACGTTGCTATGTCTATTGTGGTTAAGCGGAGGGATGACAGTCGATTAAAATTGACTCGAAATTTTGATAGTTGTTAAGAAATTTGTATTTATTTTGGATAAAATTTGATTTTTTAGATGTACAAGACACAATTTAGCAGTATCTGGAAGTATCTTGATAAACTTTAAAGATACGTAACGAATCTTATACAGTTATCTTGTCATTAAATCCAGTTCCATAGTCACACACATACCTGTTTATGTCGACGTAATCACTGTGACATTGGTTTTGTAGTTCGCGCGTTTAGATGCTTTGTTTTTGCAATGTAATGAGTGAAATGTATGTTGAATGCCATTTCAATGAGATGAATAAAACAGATTCTACAAATTAAGCTTAGTGTGTTGTTTGTAATCAATATATTTTACCCGTCCAAATCAGAGTATCGGATAAGTCTAGAACGTTAGCCTGTAAGAATGTAATTATGATATATAGTCTTCTTCTCTTTTGTTGTCTTTCAGGTCTTACCTATACAGGGCAGGTACGTGAGCATGGTAAAAGAACATCGGTTATCGAGCGAGGTGATTACATTTGGATGGTGCAGGCAGCAACACACGAACTTGGACACAGGTAAATCAACTCCTAGCGCAATATTTGTCTCCTGGATTTACGTTCGCTCACTTAGCACTCACGGTACCTTGTGTTGGATTCCTAATTTACACATGAGCAACTGTCAATGGCCGCCAATCCAAGGGCTGTGGTTTCTTCTGCATTTTTGGTTTACTATTTTTCAATCACCAGATCACTGCAGCATCTGGGCAATCGAAAATACTATTACTATGTTAATTATGTGAAAACTATGATATAAGTTGTGAAATGCTGATGATAATTGCTTGAGATATGTTTATGTTACAAAGACTTAAATTATTTATGCCGTAGAGTATAAGCTATCTAAGAGACCTATTGAGCTCCCGAGAGAAATCTGGACTGACCCTACACATGTAGGAACACAGATGTGATTATATGAACATTCCCATCTTGCACGACAATTATATTGGTCAGCTGGTCCTTAAAATCATTGTCTTTTGTATGCTTTTTGGGGCTTTCTGAAAAAGGACTACATGACATATGGTAGTAGGATGGATTTAACTACATCCACTGTTGAAAAATAAAACTTAACATAGTCCTAAATATGAATATCTGCAATAATATAATGCAGGCATTGTGAAGTTTTGTAAAGGTATAACCTACAAAATAACGAAATATGATTTTACTAGAGAAAACTGCTTATACATATTACCCTCTAGTGATTGCATATTGATGCCTAAATTCGGGTGTTATAATAGTCAAATACCTATTGAAAGTGGTCGATACTTGCATGTTTCCCGAGTAAAAAGTTTATGTTTCCATTGTGATCTTAATACTATCGGATACGAGTATAATTGTTTTGTTTTGTTTCTAGCTGAATGCCCATTATATATATATATATTGTATTTGGTTTATAGTCTGTGACTTGCCTGCTTCTTATTTACAGTCTTGGAGCAAGCCACGACGGCGACGAGTATGCCCCAGCTTGTAGGGCTGAAGATTGATTTATTATGAGTTCCATTCAGCAACTCGTCGGCCCAAACACGACATACTCCAGAAACACCTGGCATTTCTCTAATTGCTCAGTGGAAGCGTTCATGGACGTACTAAAGGACAAGTATGTGCAATGTATATCGAAACATATAACAGCATGAACTTGCATTCGTGTCAGACTTCCTTTGATACGGGTAACTGACATGACTTGTTGTCGTTTAGGACGAACACAATTTTACGCACCCACTGTGGGAGTACGGATCGGTTTGAAACCTCTATAATTAAGAAGTAATGCCCAAATAATGAATATAAAGAAAACTTGGCCTCATGAAAAAGATCTATTTATAGGGATGTAGGTATGTGTGTGTATATGCAACCATTGTATCCAACATGTATATGTACGTCTGTCTTACTGTCTGTGCGAAAACATGCAAACATATATGCATGTATGTTAGTAGTTATATAGGTAGGTATATAGGAATGTAGGTACGAACGTTTATCATATAAGTTAATATATTAGGCCTCAATTTTGAAATAGGATCATATACAGACAATGGGCATTTAACATTAGTCCATAGGAATAACATGCTGGGCCGTTATGCGAACAATATTAATATTAACCCATAGGATTAACATCATGGAACTGTATACGGACAAGGAGAAATGTTAGGTGAAAATTGTTCATATGATTAACATTATGGGACCGTATATGGGCAAGGGAAAATGTAATGTTAAAAGAATTGACACCGATTGACTGAAACACAGAACTATTGGCTGACACAAGCAACTACTGACCAACACTTACACCTACTAATAAGTACACAGTGTTACTGACCAGCGACAATACCAATACCCACAATGACTCACACGAAAGGTAGGATGCTAAACAAAGTAGATAAAATAGACATTAAACTCCTTATAAACAAAGCTAAATTCGCCTAATACCCCTACAACCCTTATAACTTCCCAACACTCCCATTATTAAAAACTATACAAAGTTTCCTACCACACTTATAACAATAGAAGTGAGGTGAAAGGGGAGAAAAGGGTAGAATAATTTACACTTATACACACATATGCTAATCACCCATGAACAAGTAGGAGTACTCACACATACATAAATATACTATTACTCACAATATTATCACACATGAAGCGGGCAGAGGGGTTTAAGTTTTAGTTGTTAAAGACAGGCCATAGAAAAGGGCAAGCACACGAACAAACACATATAAACGCATATTTTTTTGTGTGTGCAATGATGGGGTAGTATATATGTTCCTGAGATATCTGAGTGGTCTTGAAAAAGGCCGTTGTTTTGTTTGGTCACTTCGTTTTTTGTTTAGTGACCATAATTCTCAGGCCGAGCGCCATAGGCTCCACATCTCATGGTCCATTGGTCACTGCCCCATTGGTTGATGAAGATAGAGACTGTCAATGTAAACTGAGGTGAATCTGTCTCCATCTCCCAATCTTCCATTTGCGGGATCAAGGACTGTTCTGACTGTTGCTGCCTTAAGAGCTCTTCGGCCTCTGTTGAACCCCATCCCACATTCGATTGACGTGTTGTTTCTCCTTATACGTTTTCTGGCGCTTTCTCTTCAGTTTTTCCAGCGCCCATGCTCTTTTCATTTTGACGATCTCCTCCGTCATCACCTATCTGATGAGTCCCTTCGAGGTTCTAAAAGCAACCATCTCCCTTATGAGGTGACGCCTGTTTGGATATCACTCTATTTCCTCCACTCGGCCTATGACGTGTTCTAGCCAATGTAACAAGCGTACGCCTTCACTCTACTTTTACTTGGCAATATTGATTCATTCTCGACGAGTCGACAATGGATGACAAGACTGGTGAACGCACTTCTTTATACGCTTTAAGCGCATACATAAATGAAATCATCCCTAGGTGTAGTACAAGGAAAGGATAGACAGTGGGTCATGGAACCATCACACTGACTATCTCACAATATATCTTCACTCATTTGATACTATTTGCATTATATTATCATTTAAAATGATTTGCTTTACTACCAATCTCTTAAATTTGTTTTTAAAAAAATACATAGTTTCCAGGCAACATATTGATTGCAAAGAATCATATTTCTATTATGCTGCTAACCATACATACCTCTATTACTGTAGGAGACCAACAGTACTTCCACAATGTACACTATTAACACCTTTCAAGTTGTTCTACATCGCACACAACTAATATAAAGTGAACGTGTTTCATTTTCCTTTCTAATACCCAACAAAAGCGATAAAATGTTGAGGCCGTACCTATATTAATACACACATGCTTAGTTTTATGTGTAGACATATTTGAGCTGTTTCTAAATGATAATTATGACTTGTAAACACAGTACGTATAATTTTAAGTATGTTGTATAGTTGTCATTTGCATCAGACTTTCCTGACATGTTTTAAACACATCATGCCAGGTGATGCATTGTTGAATTTACATTTATAATCATATGATTTCAATTGCAACAAAAGGATGTTGATAACTGTATCTCTTTTGGTTTCGTCTATTATGCCAATAATAAATTCACATTTTAAACTTACAAATTCTGCCGATGATTACATTTGCTCCTTGTGCACCCGAAAACACTAGTAAGTACTGAATCAGCTCTAGAAGAGTTCTCAAAAGATGAGAAAAAGTCTATACATAAAGGACACATGCTTGTATGAACTTTCCCAACTTTGTTCAAATATTTATATCTTGATAAACTTCTATGCATTGCTTTGGTTTGAAATCATCTCAGTCTAGTACATTTATTTAATTTAAAAGGTAAGAACAATTATAAATTCAATCACTCTCATCTATAAACTCATGCGTTTGATTCCATTTCAATACTGATGTTGGCCTGGAAGTATTAGCTTTGAATTTAACTTTCTTCAGCCCTTTGTTTCCCTTAATGAGCAGCATTTGTAGATTTTATGTTGATGTTTATATAAAGTTTGTTAGAAAAAGATTGGAAGACTCTGAGCATGCGTTGAAACTCTTAAAAGTTTACACGCATACCAAACGTATTACAAAACTCATCGATATTACTCCATGAAACTTTTACATTTACTAATTCCCTTTAAACCCAGTGCATGTACATAGCATTAGAATTCCAACTTTAATATTGGGATTCATTCATATTGGTATTTTAAGAAAATCTTCCGTATCCTCTAATGTAAATTTATCATGTAAATCAATATATGCTGCAAATGCATTCATGGAAAATGCATTCCATTTATTCCTCACTTTTGAAATAAAATCTACGCCAAAAGTGAAAAACTTATCTATATTTGGCGTGGAAGCTGTTCAAATCTCTTTTCATGTAGGTTCAGAGGTGATAAGTCTTCTCACCCAAGTTAGTTTCAAGGAATGCATAAACATAAATATGTCTATCAATTTCAAACCGTCTTTACAATACTCTTTGCAAACACTTTTTCTTTTGATTTTATCTTTTCCACTACACCATACAAACTTATAGAACAGCGCGTCTAACTCTTGAACTTTTGCTTTAAGTGGGTTTGGTAAACTTAGAGAAAGGTGAGTAATCGTGGAAAGGGAAAAACTTTTAGCAACTAAAATTTTTCCAAGTTGGGTATGTGATCTATTTAACCACTGCGAAAGAAAAGATTTAACATCTCTAGTTTTGTTTTCATACTTTATCTTGACCATATCTTTCCACTCCATGGAAAATGTAATACCTAAATATGTAAGATAAGTTGCATTCCAGTCTAATTGGTATTATTTACAGTATCTTATACTTCTTACAGTTGTACATTCTATCCATAATGGTTTAGTTTTATTTCAATATTTATTCTGAGACCTGAACATTTTTAAAAGTTTCGATACGATCTAAAGCTGACTTAAGGGACTTCTCTGAGCCATCAAGGATGAGAGCGATGCCATCTGCATACTGTGAAATAAGATATTATGTATGTATTATATTAATTCCTTTCATAGTTGGATTTTTCCGAATCAAATGGGCTAATACATGTGTACAAAAAAGAAAAAGGTATGGGATTGGGGATCACCATGTCAACATCTTCTGACGGTGTCACACAATTTAATATGTTTGTAAAAGAGCAGGATCCAGCCTTAAAAGTTGTTGGTAACATTTTGAAAATGTATAATCTCTAGCTCATATTTTGTAATGTTCCATCTTGTTTAGTTTAAATTCTATTTTCCAAATTATATAAATATTGTGAAACCCTTTCCACGCCATCAATCTTGCCCTAGATCTCACTATGACACTTCCAATATTTTGGCATGAATTTCCAGTAACTCGCTCTTTTTAATTTCCAATACTTGTAGTTTATTGGTATCGTTTCCCTCTTCTAAAATAATCTTATTTGTAATTTGATCTTTCAGTTGAGCTTGTTGTCTTTGTATATGAAGCATAGGAGATAGTTTGACCTATTATTTATCATCAAAACATTTTAAAACATAATTGATCATTAATAGAGAATCTAATCTCAGAGTTGGTTCCAAGTTAGCATTTGGTGTGGTAGACATATATTTGTTCTTGCTCTCTTGAATTGAGTCTTTAACACGTGTTATTTATTCTAACTCTTTCAGTACATAATTGTTAAATTCATAAAATATTCTGTGTTTTTCTGTTTTGTCGAAAAATAAAAGTTAGTTGGATGATCAGTTCTATAAGCAGGTTCTATACAGGCATCATCTAACATTGTAAAAAGAGTTCTAATCTTACCTTCTTGATTTTGTTTTCTCCAAGTGTACATTTTTGTATCCATATTACTTTCTCGACAGATATCAATTAGAGTATATTCAGCACAAATAACAATTACTGCATCTCTTGCCTTTGGGTCATTTCGGAGTTTTAATTATATGTATTATGTTCTTGATTCATAACTAAATTGAACTCACCTCATTTAATTATATGCTAATTTTTAAGTCCTCTGTATCCTGCCTCACTTCAGTGTAAAAATTTGGAGTGTCAAGATTAGGAACGTAATGTTGATAAATGTAAACCTGTAATTTTGTCAAAATAGTTACTCCTCTTGACTTTGATGTGAAAAAATTGAAGATACAGTCGTAACCACAAGATGATCTAATGTATGTCTCCCATCATATTTTATAAAATGTGTATCATGCAACAGATGTATTTTGTTTTGTTTTTTTAGGTAATTAAAATATCCCGTCTCTGGCTGGGTCCCCTAACCCCTCACAATTAAATGAAGTGATTCTCAATTAGTCATCCATCGTCCTCTTGATACAATTCTTGACATTTTTAATTGATAGGTACAATATTTTCAGTAGTTGCAGGTACATTCTTATCCACAAACTGCAATATTAAACGTCTGATCTCTTTGTCTTTGGTTACATATAGAAAAAAGTTCATATTGTCTTTAACGGAGAGGAAACAAGAGGAAAGATAAAAAGTAAGCAAAGCGACAAGTTATATATAAAAGAGAAAGTAAAACAAAATTGCCAAAAATTTATTCAAAATTGTTCAGAGAAGTAGCTAGATGTTCCACGAAATGCTTTGAAAAAATGTTAGATCCGATGCTCAGTAATTCAGTTAGAGGATATTGGTGATTGTTGTAAAGAGGTAACTTATATGTTTGGGTCTTCAAAACTTTACTCCTTAAAGTTTCGTTGTTTTAAGAATCTTGCGCAACCAAAATGTGTAGTCTGTGTAGTCTGCTTTAGTATGGTTCTCTTGATGTTAGTCGAAAAATTACTGTTTTTGGCTTATGAATGGATACTCCTACCCATCAAACGTATTAAGACCATTTGTAGCTTTACGTGATCCATGTCATATACATGGATTGTATGTGCTCTACAATCCTGTTGTAAGCTTTTAGATGATATGGAGTAGCAAAAGAGACTGTGTTTTGTAAATACGAAAAGCTAGAGCTATATTAAGAAGAAAGACTGCTAAAATAGGAAAGTTTGGGAAATCCTTTACAATTCTGAACGGTTAAGGAATAGTTTACCCCCTTGTCAAGATACAAAAATGGATAAATAATAAATCAACTTGGTTTTTTTACGAACAATTTAACTAAGTTAAATGTCGAACATAAACAAACCATTAAAGAAAGAAAACTTGCATATATCAAATTAAAAAAGTTACATAATAAGCATTGATAACGGTTTTTGTTTACATATTTGCTCATATTCACTCAAATTGTACTCTGCTGTCCAATTTGACATGGGAATGCGGATCATATAGGTTTGAGAGGTCTTCTTTCATCCAAATGTGTTTCGTTAATCATTTTTGCAAATATTCTTTAATAAAAAAAAACAACACATATTCTACAAATTGACGCTCACGCTTTTTTTCTTTTTTTGTTGCTTTCGTTATATCTTCCTTTAGCACATATCGTGAGTCCTTTAAATTATTCCTCTTTTGATCTACTTCCAGTTTCTTCCTTCGGGAGATAAACTGACAGATCACCGGTCTGTCCGCTGATTCAGGGAAATGGCACAGGTGATGTGCGATGCTTATTTCCCCGAAAGAGATCTTCGTTCCCAATTTGCTTTTGAACCACTTTCTCAACCGTGAACCGATTCCCTCATATCCTTATCTTCGAGTACATAAATAATTAGGCTGTTCTTCTTCGTATATTGTTTCTGCTCTTGAGACTGTTTTTTAAAGCATCATTACAAGTTTGCAATCCAGCAATCAGTTCGTTGTTAATTATTTGCCGGCTTCCGCACCCAGAATTTTCTGTTTCAGATTGTCTTATCGCACTGAAACTCCATTAACTCTCCTCTCAATCTTTCCACTTCGTCATCCACTCCTTGCATTTTCAGAGATATCTTCATAGATTGTGGACACTGCTTGATCAAGGGTGGATCTGAACACCTTCTATGTTATCACTGACTTGAACACGTTCTCAATATACTCTTTGGAAGACATTTTATGCAAACTTATATTTAAATGGTTTATTTTTTCAATCGATTCAATTTTGTGTGGCTCGGTCTCAGAGACCTCAGCATAGTCGATAGCCTTTCCGTCCCAACAAATTGGTGAATGGAAATCTGTTGGTGGATACCCCTCCTTCAAACGCATGGCATCGTGTCTCATATCCATCCTCCAATGTACTTGATAGCCTGCTTTGTTCTTGCTCCTTCTGTTGCTTCCCAATGTTCCTTGACTTTCTTCCATGACCAGACATTTTCAAGTTTACAAATTTACAACCACAAGTTAAGTGCTGCAGCGAGTTCATCCACCAAGAGATGTAGTGCACAAGTTGCAATTCACGCCTGAATATTTGCTTTACAAGATCTGTCAAGTCTGTTGAAAAACGAGAAGTCTCAGTAATCCATTGCAAGAGAGCTTCAATGCGTTGTGTCTCTAAGGGAGACAATGGAAGTGTCGAAAGGTTACTCAAGTCTGTATATCACTCTTTCAAGATTGTCTCTTCTGGGAAGAGTGTCCATGCTTCTTCCAGACACTAGTCCAACGGTTCTTCTTAACTCATCATCAAACATTGTTGGTATTGTTTTTGACTAGGGTGATCGATTTGATAATCATAGAAATGTTCTCAGGTCAGGAGTGTTATTATATTGGTGGCGAGCGAAACAGAAAATTAAGTGTTGCTCTTGGTCTGGCAATCGTGACATCACTATTTTTTCGTTCTCTTCTTCTCTACTTTGACCTGGAGGTCTTCTCCGTTCATATCTTCCCATTTATAGACAGGCCGGATATGTCCACGAACCAGTATTTTCACACGAAAGAGTTATTTCGTCCAGTTCGGTAAATATTCTTTCTCAAAAATACTCTTTATTTTTCCAATGCGAACCTAATTTCCTATGTTCAACCGTTCTTTCTTTTTCTTTGAGGATGCCTTTGACGTTTCCAAACAATCAATCAAACACGATTATTTCGTTTGGAGGAGTCACTTCTTTAGGAGCACATTTGATGCTGCGATGGTACGAATGATTGTCGATGCATTGAAGACTATGTTGATGTGTAACATATTTCGACATACGTTCTTTCAAGGATCTTTGGAAACGTTCCACGACACTGGCTTTGGTTTCAGGAATTTCAGCGTAGAAAAATAATTGTGTGGTCTTTTCAATTCTGGTTACTTGCTTAAATAATTTGGTGCCATATTCCATTTGGTAACGCAGATGGTGTAGACTACTTTGTTTCAAGCCGATTTAAAACCTCGCACTAATTCTGAACGTACATTATATGTCCAAGGAACAATTAAGGTCGATTTTTAAAACATACCAATAACACAAACACATACTTGTAACATCGATTGTACGACGCTAAGTTGGAGACATCTGCTAAATTAGCTTGCCATAGATGGTCGACTCCTACGTTTGTTTGACTTCTTGGAAATTGGCATCCATTGGGTTTGTGAAATATGTAGATCTATTGTTTTTGTAACCACCGTCATACATCTCACAGACGCATATTTTTATGTTTGCTTTTGACTGCACGTTACAGGTTTTGAGTTCCTCCGTAGTCGTGACGTGTTTTACATTTTATTGTAATTCTTATTCATGAGAATATACCAACAACGTAAATTTATCCATGTCTCAATTGTTTTTCTAATTTTTTAGTATTTAGAGGATATCGAAACACACAAACACACTGTTTTTTGTTTTCTATAGCTTTGGCTTACATGGAGCAGAATCTCTTTTCGGAGAGAACTAGGTGGCCCTGAAAATGGTCGTTGGGTTTAACACAAAATATCACGGCCTCTTGAACATCAGCTTTACATGTCTTAAACCTTTTCCACTTCCAAGTCCTAATGCTGTTGTGGTAGCAATTGCTGCCTGCTGGCGTCTCGGTGGTAGTCGAGTTAGACAAGAAAGGCTTAGAATTCTTAGATTGAGAAGGTCTCTTTTCTTTGTGTTTTGACAAAGATTCTTAATACATTCTTCTCATGTGTTTTACTTCCTCGAAATTATCTTTAATTGACAGATTTTTCTGTGTTTACTATTTCCTTCTGTTCATTCTTCCGAGTTTTTATTTCCTGCCGTTGCTTTCTCCTTTTCTCTTCTTGTTGTGTTTGAACGAACGTCTGTTCTACTTTTGACGTTGTAAATATGTCTGTAACTCTTCTGTTTTTTTCCTTTTACACTCTTTATATGTTGGCAGTGATGAAGAAAGAGGAGAAAGTAAAGATGGTACTGGCAAGAATTGATTCAAAGCTAAGAAATCGAAGAATCCAAATCCTAATGAAAATCATTCTCTGGAATAATACCGTATCAACCTGTTTTCGTTTCAGCTATGTCTACTGTACTAACATTGTTCTACACTGGTGAATCGCACAAAGGTTCATGGGTATATATATATATATATATATATATATATATATATATATATATATATATATATATATATATATATATATATATATATATATCGAATCTCGAAGATGACGTCAATCGTCCGCTGTATTCTGATTGGGTGTTAGGTGATAGAGAACATGCCGTGACCGAAATATGTTACATGCGTTCTGATTAGTGGAACCTCAAATTCCGGTTCGATCAGGTCCTAGACTATATATAGAGGTGCGTTAGTTTCTGTGTCATCTGTTTTCAAGACTAGTCAAGATGTGGACCAACGTTGAGTCATCTACTATCATTTTCAGCATCTTGTTTTATCAACACTGCCTCATATATGTGAAGTTGTCGTCGGCCATCTCCATGATCACAGACACTGTGGTGTGGAAAAGAAGAGTGCACAATAAAAGACAAGGGTACCTCTAGAGAGCATTGGCCTATGGAACTGCAGTAAGAAGAAGCTTACGAACAAGAACAGTGGAGCAATGCCACCGGTGCTAGCCATGTTTTGTAAACAATACAACGGCCCTAGGCAGGGCCACTCAGAATTGTCAGAAACAGAGATGCTTCTCCATAATTGCCAAAATATGTCTTTTTATGTGTTTATTTGCGAGTGTGTTTTGTATATATTTTGTCTTGAGAGCTACAACTCCCTCTTCCCTTCTCATAAATGATAGCATAGTGAGTGAGTAATAGTATATTTTTTTATGCGTTGAGCACTTCTACACTTTGTATAGGTAATTTGTATGCTTGTCTGTAGGATGTGTTAATATTCCTACTTTTTTCTCTCCTTTCACCTCACTTCTATGATTAAATGGGTTATAACTGTGTTAGAGGACTTTTGTTTTTAATTTTGTTCATAAGGGGATTGTAGGAAACATATAAGGTTTTAGGGTATTAGGATGATTTAGTTTCATTATAAGATGTTAAACTTCTATTTCCTCACCCGTCTTTTACAGCCTACCATTGTGTGTGTCAGTGTGGGTGTTGGCCAGTAGGTATTATGTGCCGATCAGTAAGACGGTGTATGGATTGGTAGGAGTAGGTGTTTCTCTGTAAGTGTTGATTTTGGTCAGTAGTTCTGTGTGTTGGTCGGAAGGTGTCGGTGTTTTTTACATGACATTTCCATGTGTTTGTATATCGTCCAATCATATAAAATCTATTCACAATTTAACATTACATGTTCTCTTGTCAACATAAAGTTCCATAATGTTAATCATATGGGGTAATGTTAATATTGGCCGTATAACAGACCCTCATATTATTTATATGGGTTATTGTTAAATTCATATTGTTCGCATAGGGTTTTACTTGAAAATAGAAGCCTAATGTAAATTTCCCTTGTCCGTATAACGCCCCATTTGTCATATAATATCGTCGTATACTAACTATATGTTCGCCTTTCAGAGATTGCGTGACCCGTAATGGTCCTTTCTTCAACAATGAGGATTATAGGAAGTATGTGATGAAGCAGCCTGGACAGGTGTACTCTATTAATGAACATTGTTGTCTCATTTATGGAACCGGATCTGTCTGCTGTGAGGTATTACATTGTGTGTGTGTGTGTGTGTGTGTGTGTGTGTGTGTGTGTGTGTGTGTGTGTGTCTGTGTGTGTGTAAATCGTAATTGTTTGTAACATTGTACATGTGTTACTAATCTGAGACGTGCGTGTTACGCGCAATAGCTGGGATTGCTGTGAGGCGTAATTTTATAGATATATTAACATTTCATAGGCCTTGCATTCCACCTGTCTGAAACTCTGTGGTAATATTCAGTAAGAATAAGCTTTCGTTTAGAATACCAAAATTGGTCATAACTGTTATAACACATTAATGGTAATTCTGGACAGAGGTTTTATAAGGACATCTGATGGATATCTTTGGATACACAGGGCTGATAAATCAGCTTTTGTAGTAGACCAAAACGTTGTTCTCCGCCAATGGTTGTGCTGCCCCTCAATGCTTCAGAGGCAGTATTTTATTTGGAAACTAGAGCGGATTTAACCATGGTAGGTTGTTTGGAGTTTTAAATATCAAAGTGTAGCTACCTAATAACTGGAGCAAAACTGTCTATATCATAAAGCACAATACATCGGAACCGATCGAAGTGGCGCAATGAGTAGCTGCAGATGAAAGTTTGTTACGCTGACTTTTGCCCTGTTATAAATTGTGATAACGGAATTCAATAAGCGCTTAACCATAAAATTATATATATTACCACTCTAACTGAGCCGATGAGTTGTTATTGTAGCCTGTATTCCGTATAAAATAATTATTATTTTCTCTCTGATTGATCCAGAAGATTTACTAACCACCGAAGAATGTTGCTTGCATTTAATAGAAGTAACATTAAAGCCTAAACAGAAAATAAATTGAATACTGAGTTCACCCTGCAGGCTTTTGCCCAGGGTAACAAAGAAAGCAGGTGTCATTCAACAGCTTCAGGAAAGATCACTTGCACTAAACATATCACTACTGCGCTCATTTAAATGCAACTACTTTTCACAAAGAATACAAAAGCAATGCTCACTTTTTTATATGTCATGTCCAAGTTAGTGCCTGACATAAGTAGCATATGAACATATAACTGATGGGCTGAACATTTGTGTTTATTTGTAGATAAAGAAAATGAAAGCAATAGATAAGGAAACAATAAACCAGGAACTATTGTATGTGTGCTAACTACTACTAAGGATATATGTCATCCACAGTACAACCGTTTTAAGCACACGTAATTGGACAAATGGACTAAAGGCATAGACTAGATTATATGATTTACTAACTATTTTATCTAAAATATGTATCTCGACCTGTATTCATTCGTGTGTGATATGTCGGGGCTGATGTGAGTTTAGTGGGGGAAGGGTGTCGAGAAGTCTGAACTTCCCTCAGGAAATATGCAAGTGTCTGAGAATGTTTTCGCACTTTTAAATTATTGTCCTCTACGTTAATTTTGATAAATAATAATATGCATAGTTTACATAGTTTCGTAGGACACCATCACCACAACTGGAAATTTAAATACTATTACAACTACTACTACTAATAATAATAATAATAATAATTAATATTATAATAGTAATAATAATAATAATAATAATAATAATAACCTCAGCAGCAAATTTTTAACATCATTTATTATCACCAGGTACCTTATAAATATATAGCCAGTAGAATATTACATTATTACATAGATATTATAGGGTACGACAACTATACTTTTGGCTCACAAACCCTGCGAAAATGATACCTGGAAAATGGTCTCAAGATTTACATTCTTAGCTCATCTATACCAAATAGAGAGCTATTGTACTGTCCCCTGCTGTCGGTGTCTGCCTCCACACAGATACATGCTGATACATATATACATCCTCACTGAATCTCAACCAATCTTTCTTCTTAGGTCTTAGACAACAGTTTGTAGTTGGTTTCATAGCACGTATCCCCTGGGGAGGAGGCAGTGGGGGCCAACTTTGTAAAGATATGTACATCAGTTGCATATTCTTGGATAAGTTTTTACCTTAGATCAGTGTTTTTTCATATTGTACTAACACTGTTATAACTGGAATCATGAAACTGGGTGCTGGGAATTATCTCGACCAGTACAACATTCTCATTACAAAAGTAGGTCACTGTGTTCCATATTCCATGCTTCACTGACTTGGGTTCAACGTCATGCACACTTGATGTCAGAATCATCAAACTAGATGATTTAGATGACTCGATGAATCTATATTAGTACCACACCCTTATTACAAATCACTGTGTCCCACATTTCACATTTTACTGACTTAGGTCAAGTTTTCTGCGTTAAGTTTGTGTCCAATAATATTGCTTGCAATATATGTATATATATATATATATATATATATATATATATATATATAGATAGATAGATAGATAGATAGATAGATAGATAGATACGTGCAAAACAGAGAATGTAATTTATCTCATCACATGGAACGTACGAAACAGAGAATGTAATTTATTTGATCACATTGTACGAGCGAACAGTTGAACTTTCATTGTTCAAACAAGACATGCAAAACATAAAATTTAATATATCTCATTTCATGAGCATGTGATAGAGACCAACACATTCTCTATTACGGCGAAGAGCGAAATATTGAACATACATCATCCAAACAGAACGTGCAAAACAAAGAATGCAACTTATCCCATCACATGTAGGATCTGCAGTCATCAGTATGTCGGAGAACCAGAAAAGACACACACAATAATCAATCTTTACAGATCTGAACAGATGACAAAGACGCTAGACAGAAGCCGAGTTGCAGAACACTTTTCTTCCTCGTTTTACTTTCAATGATATAATACTAACTGTAATTGCCCACAACCGCAACTGGAGTTTAGAAACCAGGAAATAAGAAGGAATCTTAATGGATACCCAGCCTCAGAACACTAAAACCAAACGGCTTAAACCATGGAAACTCCTAAAGGTCAACTACACGCAAATAATATTACCATCTGTCAACAACTCCCATTTATTCAATTAAATAATTATTTCATTTTGCTCATTACGCACTCATTCACCTATAATTACTACTGTTTTTGTGATTCTTGCTGGTATCATTACTGCTATGGTCATTACTGTCATCACAGCAGAAAATGAATTATAATCCACGTTTAAACCACTTTACATTAAGAAATATGATGGCTGTATTGTTCCTACTTGTGTAGGACAATACCAACAAGGTTACTATATTTATTAATTGGGTTCAAACCGATTAGACGCGATATCGAACATTATCAAACGATACTTCCATTAGATATAGTAATGTAAACGTTTCTAATTTCAACGTTTTATTTGTGTGTATTGCTTGTCTTGTCTCTGTTTTGTAAATAGGCTAGTTGAAAGCTAGTGTCACGTCGTTCGTTGTCAGTAATATACTGTTATCCCTAGATTCATGAGACTTGGTGAGGGGATGCATCTTAATGAGTACTATTCTGCTAGCACAGTACCGGTACAAAAGAGAGCAATGTGACCTACATGGCTTAGATTATGTTTTTGATTCAGCTCATGACCATGTAGGGTTTGGGCATAATATGTACATATGATTCTTTCTGGAATCATGAAACTTGGCGACAAGATGCATCTTGATGAGCATTACTCCCTCAGGTCAGGAGTTTCTCATTATAGACCATATTGCACGCTTTACTGGCTTGGATTACATTTTATGTTTGATTTTGATCCTGCTAGAATCGCGAAATTGAAGATGATACGCATAACTGTCACTATCACAATCTTACAACAAAATAAGCTCATTATGACTTCAATTTCATATTTGACTGGTTCTGCTTTAGTTTTTCCAATTAGCTCATGACCGTACGAATTTGTTGGCATATATATATATATATATATATATATATATATATATATATTTATATATATATTTATATATGTATACTGGCTTACCTAAAATCATGAAACTTGGTGAGTGGAAGCAGCTTGATAATGTATACATCTTTATTCCACACCGAGGTCCATATGACTATACTTCATATTTCAGTGACTGTGTTGAGATGTTGTGTTTAAAGTTTATTAATTGTGTGATGTTTATTATCCAATCATCACACCACTTGATGCATCTCTGTTCCTACTACACCTTAAACCAAAGAAGGTCACTGTGATATACTTCTCATACTTTGCTAATATGGGTTCATTATTTGTTTTTATGATCACATATATTATTCCATTCTAGACCTATGTAGATCATAACCTTCTTGGAATGTTCTTTGTCACCAGTGCAATTGGAAGTAGAACTAAATATGCATATTTAGTGATACACATTCCATGTTAATAACTGTATACTGTCTGTTGTGATGGGTTGTTCATCAACAGTTTTCACAATATAACTTGCCATCAACATTTTAAATGTCTATTGCGCATTTGCATGAATATATACATTAGATGCGCGGACTGCATTCTGTTTGCTTTTCGTTTGAGGCCTTATAGTGGTCGTCATCGTTGTCGTCATTATTAGCGTACCACCCAAGGCATCGTTGCTGTAGACGCGAGTCTGCGCCAGCAGATGCGATCCTGTACCTTTTGTCATCCGGTGTGCAGTCCGCGGTGAACTCAATTTGGAGGCAGGTTCTTGACGAGTTTCCCACTGGGCACTTCCACCCCTGCGATAGTCTTCCAGTTGCAGGTTTGAAGTGCCCGGTTGTGATTCATATATGTGGGTGCTCTTTCAATGTGGCCATATACATGCGAGCGTCTAGACCTGATGGTATATGTGACCGACTGTTGTTTAGTTCTGTCCCTGATATCTGCATTCGTGATGTGTTGGGTGAGTGCGCACCATTGTCAAAGGAATTAACCTTTTTAGCCATCGCCGCTATAAGCGTCCAAGTGTTCGCAACGTACAGCAAGACTGGTAGAAGTGAACATCCGAGATACATAAACGAGTCCAGTTTCTTGGCATTGTGCCCTTGTGATGTTTTTGCTGACATGATGGTTTGTAGACTGGTTGTTTCGATTTTAGTCCTACTCCAATTGATCCCAAGGCCCAAAATGTGTGTTTCCTCCTGCATAATGTTCAGGCTGAGCAGTAAGATATGTAGCAAATCAGACAGTAGAGCGACGTCGTAGGTCTAATCAAGGTTAGTAAAGATGTGATATTTGTACCCAGCGGACCCTTCCGTGCCTCTCGTTCCAGCGTCCAGTCTCTTTGTGACAGGAAATCGTTCGGGGCGTAGGTTCATCCGTATCTAACTCCGCTGTTGATATGAAATCATTGTGGACATTCACCATCGATTCTAATACAGTCGTAGTATCGGTATAGAGAGCTTTCATTATGTTCACGACCTTTTCATGGAGTACTATACTCTCGCGAAAAAGTCATAGGGTTGGGGGACGCTGTCGACCGAGTCAAAAGTAGCTATCCATATTGGTTGGTTACATTTCTTGCGGGTTTGCATCTATGTGTTAGAGCATATAGATGCGGTCCATGGTTGACCTTCCTGTTGTAAAGCCACTCTATTCTTTTCTGCGCAATTCCAGTAAACGATCTTTCACTCTTGTTAAGAGAATAAAGGCGAGGGTCTTTCCTGACACAGATGACCGGGTAATGCTGCGGTAATTACTACAGTCCCCTTTACTGCCGTTATCTTTGTAGAAGGGAAGGATACTATCCTTTTACCAATCATCATGGGATGTCACCCGTCTTCCACACAGGGAAAGTATTGGGCCATGAACTAAATGTATGTACCGATGGCTGTCACTCCTTGTGACTTTCATCCAGTAAAATTCTCAAGCAGATTTTAAGAACAATGATTTTTAAAGCAAATAATACAAACACTACATTAATCTCTGGTTTCTGTCTACTGATGATAGTACCTCTACTTTAATATATTTCATTCCCTGTTACAGAAGGTAGGTAGGCTGGTCGATGACTGGATATGTAGGTGGATTCGCGGTATGTCAGCACAATACTGACAATATAGTGCCAATACAAATTAAAAATTTTAATTGTAATAAGACTACAAGCTCAAATGTAAAGATAAGGAACTGCGCGAATTATTTTGCTAGAAATAGGGGTCAACGTTTACGTTTCATTGTAAAGGTCACTTTAGTCTGAATTTATGTTTTGCGTGATAATGCTTACAATGGCTACTGGAGACTAATCAGATCAATTTAGGAGTAAGATGTGTAATCGTTGATAACACTCTGACTGTTCTTTCTTTTTCTGTAAAAAATTGGAATACCTACATGAATTTGCCCTACAGATATTATCAATTGTCCGAGGTAGTTTGGGTAGATAAGTTTCATCCCATGGATAATATATGTCCTTGGTATTATTATTATTATTATTATTATTATTATTATTATTATTATTATTATCTTCATCATCAAGAGAGTGACATATCTGCTTTGTTTTCTTTCCTTTTTTTCTACTCGTCTTTTTTATTTACCCAATTAGTTGCAATCCAAAGGAAAACAGTATCTGGAACATAAATACATAAATTAGAACAAACTGTACTAGGAATGATTAAAGATTCAATTGTGTTGCTCGTAACATTATAAAACAAGAATACACAGCAAACGGTACGTTATTACTCTACCATGTGTTCCATAATATCAGCAACACAATTTCAGAACAATTTTTTTTCTTGTCGGTATTTGTTACTCTTTTCTTCCCTGAAGTATCTGCAGCTTTGAAGTCTTTAAATTTCTGACATCAACAGGAGTAGCTTGTACTTTTCTTTCTTTCAAGGGCAAATCATTTATCATAAATACGCTTGGTCAAGGTACATGGTAAAGAATTCATATTGAGTGGAAATCAAAATGAAGAAATGAACAGATATGGAAGTGGATAGTGGTTGAATAACAGTTTTCATCTTATGAAACGTACAGTATTTAGATATTCGCACATGACAAGTTTATCTTGACCACCTGCAGTCATAACTATTGATATATGTAATTTATTAATATTGTAACAACAACTCTTTCTTAAAGTCAAACATACGTGTATGCGATTATTACAAATTTGGAAATTGTTATCAACATGTTGTGAACCCTGCCACCCATACCAGCAGTTTCAAGTTTAAGTAACTTAACACAATTTGTAACACAAATACATTATACATTGAACCAGATTGATTGCTTTATCAAGACAACATAATCTAGTTCATGGAGAGCTATTATGTATTCAATTTGTGATTAAACTAACTGAATTAAATTTGTCGAAATATTTAATATCCCCTCCCCTGGCTCCTCGTACAAACTATAAACCATGCTCTAAGCTATTACATTGCATTACTAAATATGCATACCGTTACATGTAATACGTCAGACTTTGTCATCCATTGCATTACTTAGTATATATACCGGTATATGTAATACGTCAGACTGTGTCGTGTATTGCTTTACTGAGTATACATACCGGTACATGTAATACGTCAGACTGTGTCATGTATTGCTTCCAACTACTTGCCTGAATAAAAATAATTACTTAAAGTAACGTACTGAAATATACACGGTACCTTTAAAATTTATTTTCTAAATCTACTTTATGGAGGACTGAATATTAGAAGGCGTGTTTATCAAGGTTTCTATATTTTCTCTTTGTTTCTATCCTTTTGATTTCGTGTTCATTTCCCCATCCTATTTGATTCACTGGTAAATAGCGTCACATTCCCCGTTATATTGTCATGGAGGTACAGTATGAATGATTTTTGTTTTATATCTTATTAATTTCCATTGTTTTTAATTATTCCATCGTGATCTGCATAAAACCCATCTGCGCTTAGAATAATATTTACATCATTTTCAGGATTTGGCTGAATAGTTCCTTGAGAAAGAGGTGTGAATCATTTCACGATAAGTTTTGAATGAAGAAAGGGATGTATTTTATACATCAGTCCAGCACTATTCTGAATTGTCAGATGGTTTTTCTCCTCCTGCTTCTTTGTAAAACACGTTCAAAACTTCAACCAATGTCCTACGGAACTTTCAGCTGAAGATGATACATTTTAAAACTAACAACATAACCCTAATCTGGCATAATGTCAGATATTTTCTCTATGTTGAAACATAATCGCATGAGTTTTGTTTAATTTATATTTTCTTATGTAGTAATTAAGACATTATGTGTATATTTTCTTTTGTATTTTGTTTATCTATTTGAACTATACAAGACTAGATAATACTGGTCTACAATTTTTTAGAAGTCGTCTGCTTCAGAGATATAATGTGATATTTATTAGGGATTTTGATGTGCTGAATTCAAATATGACAATCAAAACAACTGATTGGATACTGTTTCCAAGATATTTAAGTTTATTATGTCTATGAATATTGTGTGCATATTAGACTTTTAATCATAAATTGTAAACCTAGGTCTTTTCATGTGTTTATGGTTGCTTTACATGATAATATTTCAACTTTCCTGTTTATGACACACTTTAACAAACAGCAAAAGAGTTATATAAATAAAAAATATATTGAAACAAAAGTAAAACAAACTATTATGTATATATAAGTACATAGTTTAGTCCTTATTCAGTGTCTACTCGGCGCTTCTTGGATTGTCTCTTGTATTCATTAAATGGAGCATCTCTTGTCACTGTAAGGCAATAGTCTGCAAGGATTGATGGGCTCCATTTGCCCTGATAGCGTTTCTCCATTGTTGCAATGTCCTGGTGAAATCGCTCGCCGTGCTCGTCGCTCACTACTCCGCAGTTCGGTGGAAAAAAATCTAGATGAGAGTGCAAAAATGTATCTTTAGCGACATGTTGCAACCAAGGCTTTTGTATCACTTGAGGAGGTTTTCCACCTACGCCCTGTAGATGTCTGCCTTGTTGTTTCGGAGAAACGTTGTTGCCACTAACTGGAAGGCTTTCCATGCCGTCTTTTCCTTGATACGCAGTGCACGGTGAAATGCATAATCTCGAAGTTCACGAATCTGAGGACCAACAAAGACACCTTCCTTTATCTTAGCTTCACATAACCTTGGAAATTGTCCACGGAGGTACTTGAAAGCTGCTTGTGTTTTGTCCATCGTCTTGACACAGTTCTTCATCAGACCCAGCTTGATGTGCAAGGGTGGTAACAAAATCTTCCTTGATTCAACAAGTGGTGGATGCTGAACACTTTTCATCCCAGGCTCCAATGAATGTCAGAGTGATCAATCTATTTTGATGTAGTGGGAATCTCTCGCACGACTATCCATTCATAGAGAAAACAGCAGTACTTTGTGTATCCAGTCTGCAGACCAAGAAAGAGAACAAGAAGCTTGAAATCGCCATAAAGCTGCCTCTGATGTTGGTCTTAGTGTATGCACCTCAAACGTCGTTTCATGTTTTCATAGGTTTCCTTCATATGGACTGCATGACGAACTGGAATTGATGGCAAAAGAAAATGATGCAGCAACACAGCTTTAAGACTCGTCTTCGATGAATCAATGAACAGTCTCCACTCATCTGGATCATGAACGATGTTGAGGACTGCCATCACATCATCGATGTTATTGCAGGCTACAAGATCACCTTCCATAAAGTAGAATGGGACAAGATCCTTTTGACGGTCACGGAACATGGAAACCCTAACATCACCTGCCAGGATATTTCACTGCTGTAATCTGGAGCCAAACAGCTCTGCCTTACTCTTGGGTAGTTCCAAATCCCTGACAAGGTCATTCAGTTCACCTTGTGTTATGAGGTGTGGTTTAGAGGAGGAGGATGGGAGAAAATATGGGTCATGTGACATTTATGGTTCAGGACTAGAAGTTTCATCCTCTTCCTCGTCTGACTCAAGTGAGAATGATTCTGGTGCATCAGGAACCGGCAGTCCTTCTCCGTGGGGTATTGGGCGTATAGTTGACGGAATATTTGGATAATGCACAGTCCACATTTTCTTCTTTGACACACCTTTCCAACTGGAGGCATCATGCAGAAGTAACAATTGCTGATATGATCTGTTGGCTCTCTCCACATCATTGGAACTGCAAAAGGCATAGACTTCCTTTTCCTGTTCTACCACTGGCGAAGATTTGTTGCACAAGTGTTGCAGCATAAGTGTGGGGCCCACCTCTTGTCCTGATCTCCAATTTTGCAGCCAAAAAAAAGTGATAGGTTTTCTTAACCATAGTGGTTATACTGCGCTTTTGTGATGCAAACGTCACTTCACCACAAACATAGCAGAAGTTATCTGCATTGTTCACACAAGTACGAGGCATCTCTGCTCACTTTGACTAAACAGAAATGTGTCCCTTTGCAAAATCAAACACTGACAAATAAGAGAGCACGACACTGTATGATTTGTAGAGCTGATATAGGGCAATTTCTTCAGCAGAGTAATGTAAGCTTAGTTATGACTACATCATCCATGACTTATAGGAATAACATGATGCAATTCATATAATGTATGACGCAATACCAGCTTCAGATTGCATCATTCATATTTTGCCTAAAAAGCAAGTACTGTCCAAACCAAGTCATAGATGTATTAATAGATCCAGTCAAAGATGTATTTTAGTCATGTCTGGTTTAAATTGATATCCCTTCCCTTTATAACTCACTTATCGTCCGCCATTCCCAAGTCAAGGGTCGTATATACTGACCCAGTATCATATCTTTAAAACTAGAGTCAATCAGCAATGTTAAGCATCATTTTCGTTCTCAGTGACCCAGAATTAGTCAAGTTTGACAACATTTATTGCGGAAGCATTTTGGCTGTAGACCAGTGTAATCTTTATATTTCGACGTAATTGTATCTTTCTGTTCCATCGGAAAATTACCAACATATCACTGTGCTTAATGCTTAACTCTTTCCTTTTCTAGCACTTTAACCGGTCAAATGGATTTCATCGTCTTTATGACTTCGGTATAAGTGTTGTTCCTCAGGAATCTTTCATAGACATTTAGAGAAATATCGAAATCAATGTCAAATTGCCGATATCTTGAAGTTTCGTCGAACATATGCTAAACAAACAGGAGTACGTGTTTAAAATGTGTTTTGTTAGTCTTTGTGGGTCTTTTCCACGAGTTGCTGTTTATAATTTATTCGACTGCACACAAAAACTATTTGTCATGAATTGTTTTTACCACATTGACATAACTATTTTTGTTCTTAATTCATTCATGCAAAATCTATGTAAGTCCCACCCATTATTGATTTAAATGTATGAATGTCCAAATAAAGCTAATTAATTTTCTAAAACATTCACTTAGTATTGTGAAAAATCTTTTGAACAAATTGAGTGCATACATTGTTAAATAGATAATGTAATACATGCACAATTACCAACTGTGAAGTAGTTATATCAATTTCTTTGAATAATGAACCGGTCGTATTTCTTTTTTGACCCTTTTTAATACACTCTGACAATTACAAGGAAAGGGAACATATTCAATCCCGCGAATTGCCTGAACCTGATAATCCTATACTCCTTGGCCTCCTTTTCGGTCGACTCTGTAATGGTCACTTGCAATAACATATCCAGTTCTTTCATTCGAATGAAACTATTTCGAGATAATGCAATGTCAACCATGCTATTTTTTATGTTTTATCTTTGTATACTTAATATAAGTATGATGGTCTGGGTGTAGTCGAATTTGTAATAAATGTATTGGAGTTCATTTAAAATGTAAAAAGGGATGCAATTTATAACGAACGTAATTAGCGTAGAGATGCCGTGAGATTCGCAAACACCACATCTACAACTCTGAAACAAGTTCTCCTATCCCCAGCGCCAACTGCAGTTAAGGGCTGTTCGCTCAACAAAATTTAAGAGGAGAAGAACACAAGCTATAACTACCGTCGTCGGGAATCGAAATCGAACTAGGTTCGTCAGTTTCCCAATCATGGGAACATAGCGCTAGATAAAACGATTCGGCTAAGCATTGCTGGTTAGTTAAGTGACATCATATACCTCGAGTTATATGTCATTTTACATCCTTTTTTAAAGACTATTCCAGCAGATTATTGCCACGCAATGAAGTGTACGGATCCAAAAACGGGCACATGCATGCGGAGTTATGTCCGTGCCGCTAAAGGAACCAAATGTGGAAGAAATATGGTAATCTGTCTGTATATCTGTCTGTCTCCTATCTCTCTCTCTCTCGCTCTCTCTCCAAGAAATATGACGGCTTGTAAGGTCATAAAAAGCCCATTTCCCAGATGATCAGATGGTATTTGCTAACAAAAGGATAATACATGAACATAATAAGCTATTACCTTTTGCAGTAAATTATGAATAAATGTGATGCAAAAATATATATTCTTTTTTCAGTGGTGCTTTGAAGCAAGATGTGTTCCAAAGTCTCGAAATTATGTGAGTTGGAGCCACGGTGGCACAATTGTTATCGTGCCAAACTCGCGATCATATGGATGTAGGTTAGAACTATGCTCAGACCAGGCAGGATAGGCAGACACGGAGCGTGCTTTGGCAAGGCAAGGCACTTCACGCCAATTGACTCTGCACGATATAACCTTTCGCGTGTTGGTGTTCCATTTAACACCAAACAATTGCAAACAGCATTCCTTTGGAATTATTTATTAAATTTATAAATAAAACTGTAATTGTTGATTCAGCAATTAATTAGTGAAACTTTAAAACTAGCAGTTTATTTAATTATGATTATGATCCTGTGATGATGATGATGATGATGATGATCATGATGATCATGATGATCATGATGACTATAATTATTCTACACTCTTGGTGATTTCAAATTTATCCAATGAAATTCGCCCAATTCATTCGAGAAATCAAGAAGAGAGTAAATTAAAGCAGTACTTGTGTTTTGCAGGACCAAGCTGCAGCGTGCCTATCACAGCCATGTACGAAATCAGAAAAGGCGCAGGACTTCCATGTTGGATAATAGATAGGAAAACTGCCTTTGTGTTTTCATCCCCAACAACTCGCATCAAAACACATTCATGAATTTAATATGTCTATACCAGTATACTAATTTACGATGTTCACTAGAATCTAAATATCATTAATTGCAAACTATATACTGCGATTTTACTATGTTTTTTTGGGTACCAGTTTTTATACATGTCTTCGAATCACAAATCTTAAGGATCAAAGAAAATCAACCACATGCGATGCAGAAGTCACTCCTGTGTTACTCATACATTCCTAGCGATCACAAGAGCTCAACCATTTCTTCATTTAAGTCAATTACTGTAAAAAAATATTATCTTTTGCATGTGTTTTTTTTTTATTTTTAACCTCTTGGAAAAGTTATCTAATTGTCGGTTCCACTCACTGCCTAGACCGCCGTGTTTTGAGATCGGTAAGGGTGTTATGTAAATATGAAGTACGTGAACTATTTAATTACTAGAATTGTTGAAAATGAAAGAACAAATAATAAAGTTACATACATTAGACTTAATATTTATTTACATAATTCTTTCTTTTTGTGAAACTGCTGTCGAAAATATTTGCAAGGAAGAATTGAACTATTCTCTGCAATTCTAGGTAATTGAAGATTTAAGCACAATCATGATCTATCTGAATGAATAATTTACATCAAGCATAGATAAATACTGTTTTCTTCTAATTGTAGGTAGATAACTTGCCTGCTAAAATGTAAATCCTCCTGTGGAACTATTGCTTAAAGCACAAGACCTAATTACAAATTATGTATATATCTCATACTTCACCGGCTTTCGGGTAAAGAAACTGAATAAATGTCTTGTCAAACAAGTCTCGTAGTACAAACAAGCTTATATCACGTACATGATCATGCAGAATTGGACAACTCCAGTTTTTTGAAAGCCACAGATAATTAGATCGGAGCTGTCAAACATTTTCTCACTATCCGCAATGATCCTTTTAGTATGAATCGAAGTACCTTTAAAATTGTCACGGTCCACGTATAAAGTACATTGATCTTCATCAGTAATCTCTTTATTTTCCCTTCTTGGTCTCTATGGGCTGTGTCTCATGTCAGTGGAGGTGTGACGTCAGTTCTAATTTGTATTATTTGTTTACTGCCAAGTCTAATATATGAAGTTTGTTTCTTATACCAGGCAGGCACAAACCCATTCGTGATTCTGTTGTCTTTCAGTTTAGCTAGCATCTTCGCACTTACAGGGATCATACCACTAATTCATTTTCGTAGACATTAATGTTAACGTTTGAGAAAATAAAACTTTGTGCAGTAGATGACTCAGTACAAACGCATTAACTTCTTGAATTAAGTGAGCGAAAACCTTCTGAACAATCAAAATAATATGTTTTGGGGCATTTTCTTCAGACAAATCTAGGTTAAGCGGGGGTATCGCTACAAGCTATTTTAGTCATCTGTTTCGTACCTGGAAGGCACACTACCATTTTAACCTACCCAGACAAAAGGATAGTCCTGTATCTGGACTTATACACGTCCGGGAAATTAAAAAGGAAACTTCCAGGGCGATATTAAAGCCAATGACCCGATCAGATAACAGAAATTCGATGTTGCAATAATCAGTCATATTAAAGAACATCTGACTAGTAATATCTGCGCAAAAGCACTGGCGTCTCGAGGCCAATGTTTAGTAGTATAGAAAAAATATGTTCTGAGTATTTGGGGGGGGGGGATCTGGGCGAAATGTATTAAAATTATGTTTCAAAACACTTTTTAAAACCTGAAATCTATCTCTTTAGACTTTAATTCTAAATATTTTACCCATGTATGCTTTGCAGTCGATTTGAACAATTTTGTCTAAAACACCAAGGAACTATTGTAAACATTTTACGAGAAATCATTGTCCACTGGTCGTCACAATATTTGTTGAAAAATCAGAACGTATGTCCTAAGCTACTCGACATATTTTGTGACTAATTTTGGAGGATTTATGGTCGATTGGAATTAAAAATTAACTAAAATCTTGAGGTCGCCTTGAAATATTTATAGAAAAACACTAGATCATGTACACTGCTTCGTACCCCTTTTACCTTGAATTTTTTAAACATAAAATACCGACTCATACCTTTGTATGCTTGATGTTATTAGTCAGTATATTAAGTCGTTACGCAAACTTGTACATAAATACATAATGGAATTCATATTTAGAAAGAAAACAAGTAGCACGCCTTATCATTGTGCTACATACAATTTTAGTTTATGAGCTGATAGAGGAATAGCAGATCCACTTCACGAGATGAAGATATATTATACAGCAAATGCCCATTTTATATACACGCCATTAAACATTTTTCCTAATTACATTTAATATTTGATGCTAATGAGTCCGAGAACAAATATAGAGCAGGGTGTAATATTAAATTTTGGCAACATCAATTAAATTGGACAGTATGGTGTGCAACAGCAGGATATGGAATACGTTATAGAAATTTAAGTCTTGGAGATGGGTTAGTAATACCAATATAATGTACTTCCGTATCAGAAATATTCTATCCGAATGCTCAATGCCAACCTAACGAGCACAATAAACCCAAACCATCTATTTTATTCGACGTGGTATTATTTGACAATGTTTTTATTTTGCGACTGTCAATTTTGGACATTTGAATACCAACTCTACCAATTTATTTGTAATACGATGTAATACGATGTATTTTCAGTAATAATTAAACGAAATCTTTATTTAATTAAATTGTGTTTCGTCTATCTCTAGTCTATGATTGATATTATCTTTGTATAGTTATTCAATTACTTGTGTATTTAATTACTCAGCTGCTTGTTGATGGGGATAAAACCCCTTATTACATAAATTTTCTCCACCACTAACTACATCTATTGTTTCATTAACCTTATAAATATGAACAAATTTGTCATCAAACGTATCATCAAAACGAAGATCCTCAAACTCTTGACCGACGCCTTCTTTAGCCATGTTACACTTTTTAAATGGATGAAAAATAACTTGAAAAGAAATCTGGATTTGCAGAATCCCAACAGAATAATAGCATCAGTACAATAATTGAGGACGGCAAAGCCTACATAAATGACAGCATAAAAAAGGAACATAAGCACGAATTAAAAATGAATATAGTACATGGAACATACAAGGGGATAACTGGTAATCATTTAACTGACAAGGAGCTGGATAAAATGGATTCAAAAGAAATCGAGAATATATATATGAAATATTTGCAAATGCCAAATCAGCTAAAATATAAAAGTCTCTCTCCGATTTTTTAATATTACGAATAACATATTTGATGAGTAAATTTCTTCCAAATTGATACTTTATATGACATTTACAGAAAGAGTTGAAAGAAGATTACTTAACAACAAACATAATCAGATATTTTAGTGCGGGTTTTGTCTTTTATGTGATATTATCAATTAAAGCAATAAGTGCTAGCTTGATAACTGTAAAGCATATTATTTTAAGAAAGGAAATATACGAAATCGTGAGCGGAGCCAAAGGGACGACAGAACTGCTTTCCACTAGGAGCTTGTTACTTGAGGAAGCTAATAATGTGAAGGTAACTTAAAGATAACTTGAAAACAACTTAAAGAGCACTTGAAAATAACTTGAAATAACTCTAGTAACTGTTCACTAAAACATTAGTTTAATTTGAAAAAAAAAATGGAATGTGGTGAAGCAAAAACTGAAGACAATTCTAAGGATCCTTAATCACCAGCGAAGGTAACTTCAGACAAGAAAGAGTTCATCGTAGAGCTGAGCTTGGAAGACAATGTGGAAACCGTTCATGATGTCTAGGAATTTAGTGAAAGCAGACAAAGCCGACCTAATGAAATGCAGTCTTGGCAAGTGTAGCAGACACCCAGATCAGCTATCCAATGAATACAGTATGTTATAAGGTGAGCCCATTTCAAGAAATGTTGTAGTGAAGGAACATTTGTACTTCTTTGCTAGAACTGCTTTGCCAGGTAAACATTTTAAAAACGTTAAATTAATAAATGCCAAGCGAAAGAAATGACGTAATTAACACCATTTACCATATAGCATTCAATTCAGCTCTTACAATAATTTACAGTACGACTTTGGAAAGGATGCCAAATTTAAAACGGATTACTCAGATAGCAATTTATTTGAGTCGCTGTACAATAGACAACCTAATAGCACATGGGATACTACCACACAAAATCATTAAGTAACTATATAGTTAACTGATTCACTGCATAGTTAGTAATATTGAAATACCAGACAGTTTACCATGTCTTCCCGACGGCCGTATAATTAATTTAGGCTGATTGAAAGCAACGAAATTAATAACGATATAAGTAAAGAGATAGAACACTATAGAAGTGTAAGCAAAATGTATAAAACAGCATATACGTTGTTGAACAGGGTAGAAGTGAGGCTCGACGACAGGACTGCAAAAATATATTGTTACTTAAATGGAAGCCCCCGAAGAACGGTGAAGCCTATTTATATAACTGTGGAAATACAGTCTTAAATCGAAATATTTTATTCCAGCCCTATAGACAACAGAGATGGAAAATTATCTTTTTCATTACGGAGAACAGAATTTGAAGTTGATTTCATACAATACAGTGTATTTTATTATATAAATGACCAGAATGGGACCAAGACCTCATCAATATCCGATTGTTTCCACAATTTAGAAATGTAAAGGACAAAAACAATCAAATAGGGAGCGGCCACTAACAACGACAATGAAGAAAGCATAGATAGTGAATGTCAGAAGCATAACTCGAAACTCTTAATACCTCAGATCAATAATTACACAATATATATAACCAATTACAACTCTCAATTACTAGGATTTAATATAAATTGATCTATAAAAAAACATCTACCGAATCGTATAGAGTTTGTGGATATTTCAGGCCTAAACACTTTTATATTTTCCTTGTTCTACCCAAAAATACAAACAATTACTGTAATGACAGTTACTCTACCTTATTAGATTCCCAGTCTATAAAAATGTATCAAACGGTGATTTTATTTCAGACTTACAGAGAAAGATGAAAACGATGAACCACTAACTCAATGACTAAACACTGACTTTAGCATGAACAAGAAACGTATTAGGTAGCCTACAGATAAAGCTGATTCAGCTAAAAGACGGTCTATTCAAAGGCGTGTTGAGTTTAACATACGTAAGGCTTTCTAGGATAACAATTTGGAAGTTATAAAAGCATGTTGAGTAGAAGATAATGAAAATGAACAGTTCTGGATAAGAGATTCAAAGAGACAGCCACTAAAATCTCAAAACTTCAGAAACAAATACATGATAAGAAGATAACAATAAGATCCAGTTGTTCCAGATTTATTTACCAAGAGATTATCTACTTTATCAAGTGCTATATAAGCTTTACAACTCGTGAGATCGCAAGTAAACATAAGACCTGTAGAAAATATACACCAACACTTGCAACCGATTAAACAAAGGATATTTGTTGAAATATCAGTCTTTGAGAGTGACAATGATGAGATAAAGGAATCTCTGGAAATTATAATACCATAAAACCACAGCTCTAACAGCCTGAGCATTGTATAGCTCTTGTGCAAAATTTGGATACAGACTTATATTTGTGAGAAATAGTCTTTCTCAGTTACAGAGGAAGACTACATTCAAACAAGTCAATAGAAAGAATGTGAACTTATAGAAAAAGGTTAATGTGTGTGTAACCACTATCAAATCTAAGAAAAGAACCTACGATTTTTAAGTTACTGCTTTAATCGATACAATAAAACTTGTAAATGAAATGATTTACTAACTCTCAAAAAGTATTTATCTGCTTTAATACAAAAGGAACTTCTTGAAGATATTTGTGTGGTACATGGAGGCATAGTCCAGTTAAAAGAGAAAGTAAATAAAACAAATTGTTTAATAAACGAAACAAAAAATAGATGAATGATTTATGTAAGGGCAATTAGTTTTAGATTTTATTTTTAAATAGTGCTAAAGATAACAAACCGATGAAATTGTAAAGTGAAACAAAAATTATACAGATAAATCAGAAATATACAAATCTGTAACTGAATTAAACGTAGATATGGAACTAGAGATTCTTGTAATTGATGATAATAATAAAAGTTTCAATGATTATAATACAATGTACAAAACAATTGATGTAGATGATGACGAAATGTCTGGAAATACGTTGTTTTTTTATTTTCAGGATACTATAGAAATGCCAGTTATGGGTAAAAGAGATACTGATCCACGTTGATCTGAAAGACATTCTAGTCCTACATGATATGGTTTCTTGGACATAGTCTATGTTTTCGAATGTCCACAAACTCTATATGCTACGTATGGATTGGACTATACCCCATCACATTTTGCCGAATACGTCCAACAACATATAGGTAATAACAACACAGATATATATATATATATATATATATATATATATATATATATATATATATATATATAGAGAGAGAGAGAGAGAGAGAGAGAGAGAGAGAGAGAGAGAGAGAGAGAGAGAGAGATTTCTGTGTCTCAAAGAATAGTCTAGCTTCGGAAAGGCTGGCCGGAATTAGATAAAACCTCACTGGCGGTTAATCAGTTGCATACATACTCGCGCCAATTACACTTTTTGATTTGTTAAGTGGTCTGCATCTCCTTCAGACGGAGACTACACGGCGATGTTTACAGCTCTGCACTCTAAGAGTACACCAGGTAGTGAATACGTTATTCTGCTACTTTAATATCATTTACAAGCAATGTTGGCATCAATTAGAATTTTTGACTTGTTAAGTGGTCTGGATCTACTTGTGACAGAGCGAACACGTCAATGTTTACAGTTCATCACTTTAAGAGTACACAGGGAAATTATCACTTTATTCCCCAGCTTTGTCGATGATTAATCAATCTTCAGAATTTTTAAATATTTTTCATAGCCTTGTACAATCGATGCATCGCCCGGACAATACCTTAAAAAATCGTCTTGTTTCTGAACCATGTTTGCATCTTCTTGGTTTATTTTCGAAGTAGTGTAGACATAAAGTCATATTAAAAGGGAAAATCAAAAATATTTTTAAAAAATGTTTCTCTTCTCATTTGTTTTAAATTGTAACCAGCAGATACATGACAGGGCTCAGGAAAACCACTCGTCCTCTCGTCCAGACCGAGTAAAAAAAAATGTAAATGGACTGGGCATAGTAAAACTTTACTACGTTCTCGTCCCTGGGCTGAGTGGATGCAGATTCGCACCATGAGAATACATTTCAATGCATTTTCTACCTTTAACAAGCGCAGAAGTTCAGCATCGGTCATTATTTGAAAGGTTTATATGTAAATATTTGAGGCGCGTTTTTATGAAATTTTAAACATTAACAAGGTATGACATATTTCCGCGAAAGCCAGTTTATTGTTTAAGCAGTGACACATACACAAAACGTGTTTTGTTCCGAGTCAGCGGAAAGAACAATTTTGATAAGACATAGGGATATGCCAAGGTCATGAAGCCGAGATATATTCATACTCCATATCAAACAATTTATTTCCCCCGATTCGTAACAAAAAACAAATGCCGTTTTGTATTTACGACATTGACGGTTTTCCTTTAATTTTAGATACACTGTTTGACTTGAATTCAAAATTGGGATTCATAAAAGTTCGATTTGGTGCATATAAAAAATATTGACGAGTGGACATCAGTTATAACTCTTAAATAATTCCAGTTTGGGATGCGATATGGAAATACGGGTGAAACAGTTGATTCGAGCTGAACTTTGATATGAAAAAAAAAATTAAATAGGGGACTGAACTGCAATACTACAATCGATAAGGAGTACAAATTATATCCCTTACACCATTAGGTAAAGTTTGTATTTATGTTGTTGTCTCGAAAACTTTTAGTAGAAATAGCAACAAATAATTATTATGTTTAGCTTAACATCGCAAAGAGAGTTAAGAGAGTTAAGACGCTACAGTGGCGCCAACGTTTCAAGCAATGTATATCTTCAAGAACTCTAGCAAAGTTTTATGTTCGATCAATCAAATAACGTGTTACATTCCAGAATGTGGGAATATAAACTGACACAGAGATGTTTTCAACTTATTATCCCACAAATATAAACCTGAGTAATGTGCCCTATTTCCATGTTTGTAAAATACGGGCGCGATCTAACCTCCAACTGTGTAACTTGTAACATTTCCGATAGCCCCACCCTTTTGATCAGATCCGTCAGTCCGAGATTTAGAATCCTCACACGTATACCCGTCTGAAGTTATATGCAATGGGGTAGAAAGCCGGGGGGGGGGGGGCGGCCAAGGGGGCGGTGGTCCCGGGTGGCACTTTCTAGGAGGCGGCAATTTGGTAAGAGTACCGTATATATCATAAATAATACGAATGGAGTGGGGGCGTAATTTTGGTATTTGGCCCTGGGCGGCACTTTGCCTCGCTACGCCACTGGTTATATGTCTTCGCTGGACCTAGAGACTATTGTATTACAATGTAAAACTGGATAATTAAATCATCTTTAAATATTAAAATCCTATCAGCATGTCGAAACCATAATACTGCGGTTTTATCATTTTGTTAAATTTGTATCCCATTTTCAAAGCATGATGGACACGGAAAAACATGAACTTTAAGAGGATGGTAATTTAGAATGATATTGGGTTGCTTTCCCCTGATCATGGTGACGTGAGGAAGGTACCAAATGACCAGTGTACCACTCATAACGTCTTGAAATAGTGGTTATATGGAATTCTATGACAGTGGTTCCCAAACTTTTTGATCGCGACCCTAAATACCATCTTTTGCGACCCAAAATGCAGTACCAGTATACCCGGGGTTTGGGAACCACTTTTATATGAGGTGATTTCACCTTATTCCCAATGACGTGATGTAGTTACTACGTCCCCTATGTACCTTTATAAAAACCCTGAAATAGTGGTTTTCTGAAATTCTTTCCTTAATCCAGCGACATTATGTTGACTCAGACTACCTACAGTACCACTAAGAAATCAGTCATATGGGGTTGTTAGAAACGAAGAGTGATCAATAGAATAAACAACATAAATAACCTTAATGACTAAAATGTAGATTCAAGAATGTGTATAATTTGTTCAAATTTTATTAATTTGATGACGGTCGGGAAAAATGTTAACATGTAAGAGTACACTCGTATTCGATGCAAATACGGCAGATTGGCATAAATATACACTTTCTGTATCTACATAATATTTTTTCTTTTCTGTTTTTGTAATCAAGGTACTTGATAATAGGTTCTCATAAATATTAGGTCACATTGCCCTAAATGTGATTCCATTATCGAATTGTACATCAAACACAACCAATCATCTCTTACTTAATCGGATACACAGTCGAAATGTTTAGAATTTTACGTATTCAATTTTTGTGTATTTGGAAATTTTGAAGTTCCATATATCTAGTTTTATGTCCACTCGTCTACTAGAAAGTAAATGGCGATATAAAGCACTGGTTTATGAATCTAATAGCACTTTAAAACAGAAGAGTCCAAAATACATAACGTGGCCCTGGTAGGACTTAAAGAATTGGGGATCGGGCCATCACTTTTGAATATGTCAGATTTGTATTTTTGAACATAATCTTTGTATACTTGTGTTTTAAAATATATAAATTAATCTAAACTTAGCCCTATTCGAAGATTTATGCAATTTTTCTCAACCAAAGCATCTATCCGATATAATGTCCAATACTTGATTGAATTCAATGCTCAACTCCGTCTTGCGCATGAATGTATATATATATATATATATATATATATATATATATATATATATATATATATATATATATATATATATATATATATATATATATATATATAACCAAATTCCCTTCGATTTTACGGCTAGAAAATTAGGAGCGATCCATAAACATTCCTGTTATTTACAAGCGTGGATGATTTTTGTACTTAAATCATGTGACTTTAAAGTACATTTATTTATCGATTATATTGTTTATACTGTTGGATATTGTGGGTCAGGCCGAAGTACAACGGAGCGAGGATACGAGACTTCGGGCGAGACTACAATATCAAACAGTACAACCAATATAATTTATTTATTGTATACCCTCATTTATTAAATAATAAATTGTATTTAAATTGCTTTTCACCAAATTAAAAGGAATAATAATATATCTCATGAGAAATCTTGTTATAATTACGTTTACGACTGATTCGCGCATAAATACAGAGTATAACGTGATGTGATTTTACGACGTCGTGTTACGTATCAACACATTTACTGGGACCTATGTGTGCTTGACAGCACCGAAAAAGTGCTTAACAGCGTCCAATAAGTGGAAAATGTACTGTATCATCATAAGTAATGCATGTGCATTGGAAGCCACGAGCTACGTATTATGATAATGAAAGTTACAATAGTCACACCATCGAAATAGAGTATAAATCAAAATCGTTGGTATACATTTTGCATAAGATTCGCAAGATATGGCTTCTTCTTTCAGACAGCAAATGCGCAACACATTTGGTTGGTTACTTCATTGGTCACACAGCAGCAGTGCCTAATGGAACATTTATTTCATGCCTAATGGAACATTTCTTTCATGCCTAATGGAACATTTCTTTCATGCCTAATGTAACATCTCTTTCATGCCTAATGAAATATCTCTTTCATGAAATAATATTAATATTATCCGTATTGTGTTTGCATTGCCTTTAAATATGTAATTAAACTCTTTTACGGAGATAATTCTTTAAAGGAATTTTTTTTAAATTTTTTTTAAAGGCTTTTGTATGAAAAGTCGTCACAGTTATAAATGCCGACTACCATTTCGTTCTTAAAATCTTGGGAGTAAAAATGTATATGGCCACTGCATCCCCCATCTTTTAAGGGGAAAAAGTTCTCAAGAATAGTTAACCGTAGTCACTACTGTATATTGTAAATCTTTGTCGCTGAACTCGTCGGCAAGTTAGTCACGTCAAATATGTTATTATTGAAGTAATAGCTCAGGTGATCCTGCTAAAATTAGTACTCATCAAGGGCCAGTAACCAATTACTTTAGTAGCAAATCTAACTAGGTTAAAAGTTTTGATATCTTCAACAGATACACTATTTTTCTTTTAAATACAGTTTCTCCTATACAGCCTACGGACATGCATAATTTAAATTTGAGGTTTATTTTAACAGTAGCACGTTTCATGCCATTTTGAAAAAAAAGAACACATTCCAGTCTCTACATAAATAAAAAAACAAGACACATTCCAGTCTCTACATAGATTATTAGGAAAAATACCTCATTGGAACTGTTTTCCGAATTTGTCGAAACCGTAAAGTTTAGCAGGCATTCACATCAGCAATACTTGATTTAACCTACATCAGCAATTCATTTAATATATTTTTTTACATTTTATTTGTTGAAAATATTTTTATCTTCTTCATAGTTGTAACAGATATTTAAACGCATTTCAGAAACACATCGCAAACCAATATGTAGACATTTGAAGGGAAAGCTTTGGATAAATGCTCCTTTGTTGATATATATTTTATAAACTACTCATCCCAAAAATAAATGTTGACTAGCTAATATTTATTCTTATTATTTCATCGTTGTATCCATAATTGGTTATACCATTGCGATATATATGGTTTATCAGATATGCGAATAAGTTTTGTACTAACCGTAAATTCACAGTGTTCGTCCTAAGCCAGTTTAACTATATATTCGATACTGAATTAATAAATTTAATACAGGACTTATTCTTGTTTTTGAAATATACTTGTTTGAATGAATGAAGTTAGATACGTTTGAAGAAAGAATACGTTGAACTAAACCTTTAACGAAAATGCAAATAATATATACGAAAAGAACAAAAAGCTCCCTCTCCAATAATAATAATAATAATAATAATAATAAACCAAAAAAAAACATCTTAATTCCATCTTAAATTTTGAAGTGTTTGAAACCGAATCTGCTTGTAAAAGTCATCATGTGGTTAATGCGGTGTAGCGATACAGAATTCATATTAAAGAGCAGGTTTTGTAATCTTATTAAAGATATATACTGATCAAATAAAACAATAATTCTAAAAAACAAAACTGAAACAGATGCTCTGACCATTCTGATATTTTTCTCTTATTCATATGTGCTAGGTCATTATTAGTTTTTATTGTATGCTAGTCAGTGAATTAGTGGATTTTCCACTGGCATGAATTATCAAAACTATTTTCTCACTTCAGTCAATTGACATCAGTAACACGATGATCAAAGAATGTCATCCGCAATGTTGTCAATTGCTTGGTCTAATGGTAACTATGGCAACCGTATCCCCACAATGTTCTTTTTTTAATGTGATTTTCGCTTTTTTACGTTGAATTCGTCAAATTTTAAAATACTGAGTTTTTCACCCACTCGGTAAAATATATCTGTTATTCACTCTATACAAACAAATATCCTCTATATATTATTCACTAAAGACTCAGTGTATAAAATAAAATGCAGTTATAGATTTTTGAAGATTTGGTTCACCATCCCTAACATTACAAACTAGTCCTCAAAGGTGGGTATTTGAACGGACTGTGTAAATGAATGGGAGTAACTCAACTAGGTAAATAGACAGGTAACTAATAATATTACAAGTCACATAGGAATTCAAGCCGTCATTTTGTCGGTGGGATATTTCTTTGTAAGTCATTTTTTCTTGTCTAATACTATCTGATACAATATGAATTAGTTCGTACCAATCAAAACAGCCTTCTAGCTTTCAAAACTCATCCCGCCAAGTATAATTGGTACATAATTGATTTATTTGTGATCAGATCAAAAAGGGAAGACATTGTTTGCCTGATTTGTATTAAACAACATGCGTACTCTTGTATGCAAAACATTGCCTAGAAATATTTTAATCATGTACACGATCGACAAATTTATACTTAAAAAGTAAATCATCAAAATCTCGTAGCTTGAGTCAGTACAGCAATATCACAACAAGTATAATTTTATATTTATGTCAATTTATAACAAATCACGGATTCTGACTAACAATAGCACGTGGTACTCAGGATGGCATAGGAAGAGTTTCTAACATAAATATGTATTACAAAAATAGGAATATTTTAAAAACAAAATGACAGATCAAATGCTTGGGATTTAGCCTAAAAACTTACTTCTGATCCGTACCTGATATGGTTACATGGCAAGTTTCGTACATAAGCACCTTTAGGATGTTTGACATGGTATATTTGTGTTGTGGATGCATGTAACCGAGATAAATAATTCAAACAAAATACCAGTCTCATCAAAGCAACTATATATATATATATATATATATATATATATATATATATATATATATATATATATATATACATACATATATATATATATATTGATTGGCGGAGTACACCAACTGTTCGAAGAAACAATATACAAAGAGGAAAATGAGTGGGGGGGGGGGGAGGGGATGAACATACAAAACTTAAAGTTGATAGAAGTTTACAGAATAAAGTACTCATCCGAGGTACAAAAATGTATTCGTGGGCAGCTCTATACACTTACAGTCTGATAAATACAATGAACCCATCCTTTACATTAAAAAAGAATCAAAAACTAAAATATAGATTAGATGATAAAATTTGGGGACACTACATGAATGAAACAAAATATACAATTACATCCAAAAACTTGAAACGAGAGATTTCAACATAGAGCAGAATGTAAACATCGAAATGTTAATTGGAAATGCTAAACACAAGAAAACATGTAAGATTACTGGTCTACACACATGATGCATGGATATCAGAGGGAACAGCAAGCAGAAAGGAAATAATTAAAAATATCATAAAATGCCCATTATGTAATAAATATCAAGACAAAAAACAACATTTAATAACATCGTGTAAGAAAAGGAAAACACAAAGAACAGAGACATGCAACCTCACCAAAAACAAATATTGAGAAATAAAGACACACGCAACCTATTACACACTGCAGACATGCAACCTCACCAAAAGCAAATATTGAGAAATAAAGACACACACAAAGTATTGCACACTGCACACATAAACGACAAAGGTATATACTACAAATTACCAAAATATATTCTCGAAACCATGGACACAAGACGCAAATAGGTACCTGAATAAATACCATAGTTACAGTTGCATACATGTACATGACCATAGTAACAACAGAAATAGACCATATTTGGAGTACATCACCACCAGGGCAATACAAATTGTAATGACGTATGTTCCGTTAAATTTGGGTATGGATGAAAATAAAGCAACACCAAGGATTCCAAACCCTTTTAGGAACGTACGAAATCCCCATGGTATAATTGCCAATATGCATATACAATATTCACTATATGCATGTGTGTGCATTTGCGTGAACATGTGTGTTTATCCATGTGCATCTGGAGGAGATATACATTAATTTAGCTTTTTCCTTTTTTATTTAACAAAAGTGTAAGCAAAGAGAGAGCAAAGACAAAAATATTGGTTTCTTGGAGGGAACAGGGTACGGCCACTATAGAGACTTGGGTCGACGATATCACTCCCAATAGGGGAGTTGATACGTGCTCGTATGTTGGGCTGTCCCCCACCCTCACATACTGGTAAAGTTACCAATCCAAACAAGGGATTCTGCCATACATTTCAGTATAGAGATACAAACAATATATAAATCATAGAACTGTATGTTCAAACTTAGACGTAAGGGCACTAGACTAGTCATCTAAGACGGAAGAGGGACAAAGTACAGCCAGTGGGTGTGGATCGGGTGGATGCGCGGGGTTTCGTCTATGCGTGTCGGGTCTTCCCCACCACCCACCTCTCATGCTAGAAAAATCTCCCCACCCCCCTTTGATGTCATATGAGAAGAATTATGTATCTTGTACGCGTACAAAATTACCTAGTGTATATTTTTTTTTTTGTTTTTTTTTTTGTTTTTTTTTTGTTGTTTTTTTTTTTTACGAGACATCGAGTAATATCACTCAAAGCGAGATACCCGTGTTTCATGATGTGCACGGGTACTGTAGATCACTCTCAGCGAGAAACCCGTATTTCATGATGTGCACGGGTACCCTGGGTCTTGCACTTGTTATTTTGTGTGTGTGTGTGTGTGTGTGTGTGTGTGTGTGTGTGTGTGTGTGTGTGGTAGCATTTATAGGGTGTATGTACTATATGCTAGCACAACGATTCGGAGATGTTGACAGGCGGTGTATACTTTACAGACAGCATACCACAACCATAGGGGTAAGCATGGATTTATTTTATGTTGTAACTAAATTTTATTTCTAATTGTTTTCATAGGTAGAAAATGTCGCCTGAATTTACTATTAAAACTTTTATGCTTGTTTGCATAGTTAAACTTTTTCCGTCAATTATACCGGATTTGAGATATGGAGTATAGTCAGTTCACTGTTTCTATTGAAGCCGAAAGTTGAATGCAATATGTATTTAAAGGGCTTATTTGCGATAATTATAGAGGATATTTTCTTTCCCTACGTTAATACCGGATATATTTCATCGTGTGGAACCAAAAACGTGATATTTTAACAGTGTAGAAATTCCTTAAATAATCCTAAATTGTTCTATTGAATTCACTAATCCGGAAACTGTCCAAAGGTATTCCGAATGAGAACACTAATGTGCTTATGTGCCAACAAGAATCACACTTCTAAATCCAAATGTTATTAGTTCCAGGTAAATTCGTGTCAACGTAGAATAATACAAAAGTTCTTGCAATGTTTCCGATAATTCCGTCGGAGTTGAATAATGTTCAGTTCTTTGAACAATAGTACGTAATCCCAAAATGTACTGCTTGTGGTACCACAAGATGAAATGTATCCGGTATTTATGTAGGAAAAGAAAATTTTCTGTTTATTATATACGAGGCTTGCTCCTGAATCGCAGCTTAGAAGATTAAACACTCTTCAGCACAACACCCCACAACACCCTTGTCGTAAATTCACATGACTTTCATAGGTTGGTCACATAAATATCAGTGACTTAAGAGATCGGTAGGATTGTGTTGGCCCAATTTGTTGCAGTCAATTGCATTTTTGAGATTTTGTAAATTATTTGACCCTATCTGAAAACAAAGCAAGTCCGATTCAGCAATGCATCACAGCGGGTTTATCGTTGTTTTTGTCAAGTTAGTAACGGGAAATAACTTTAGAGAAACGCGAACGGCGTCGAGTCAAATTTCTTAAGCAAAAATTAATTTCCATGTCTGAAATGTAATGCAGTTTCCATTTATTTGTTCTATCTCACAAAATTATCGTTTTTGATGCTGCTGGTATAACTTATGTAGGCACACATAATCAAGCGTCGCATGGCATGATGGGAAATCTTATATTTTCACACGTGACAATATAAGGATATATTTTTCACATGTGAAAATATAGGAATGAACAAATTATGAAAATTATTTCGGCAATAAGTTTCTATATTTCACACTTAAGTATATAATAAAAGTATGCATTTCTTTTCTATTTTTGCAATATAGCTGGCAACCTAGCGACGTGATACGTGGCTAGGGAAACGTGGCACTGGTGAGCCACTACCAGAGAGAGCTATACGGATGTGGTGCATGGCACCTTGGTATTAAGAAGATATCGGTATTCCGTCTAGAAGTTACTGGAACTCCCTCCTAGGAACCGTTAAGTTCCGGAAAAAGTGGGGGATACCCAGGATAAGTTCATCCTAAGGATTTGAATTTTGAACTGTGAACTTTGAAAATTTTAACTATGCAAGTTGAATTTTAAACAATACATGTGGTTATGTGAACCATGCGCTCATTTTATTGAAATCATATTCGCATTATGGTGAATACCAAGTTGCAATAGTTGTATACGACAACGTCAGCAGAATGTGACATTTATTTTATAATATCATCAGTTCGTTTATTTGTATACATTTAAGGGAGTGTTCTCCAGTTTTGGTGTCAGTATCTTGTTTATGCATATAATCCATCGTAATTGTCTGAGGGGACGCTAACGCTTCGTGTGAAGTGGTGAACATTGTGTTCCAAGGTCGAGTCTTACAAGTGTTGTTGCTTTTGGGTTTTTTTCATTGAATTTGTATACCATTTTGTTATATATAGATATCGATAGAGAGATAGATATAGATTTCAATAATCAGTAAGCATCAGTCATTTGTGATGTACAATACAATGCAATTGTTCGGCCCTTCGATGTCATTGTCGAAGTATAAATGATCAAAATAGCAACAACAAAAAAAAAGGTATCCGTATTTATATCTACTACTATATATTTGAATCAATTGTTATTGTTTATATTTTGTAAGTTATTTTTATTATTCGAAAATACCATCGTACTAGTGTTATTGTTCTTTTACATTTATTTGTTTTACATTAGCAATAAGGTAAACATCGTCTTTATATTCGTACAATGATAAGCTAATTATACCGCTTTCTATTTTTTGCTTTGTTTTGTTTTGATTTCTTTGGCGTCGTTCATTTCTTATTTCTTGTTGTTTTTCTTTAACAAACTTATTTTCATAAACTTGTATTTTTGTTGCTTCTGCAAAAATATGATGTGGGTAAGTATTATACGCGAAATAAACAAAACAATTTACAAATTTTTCTAGGGTAAGCAATGCCACTATTTTATTTATTTATTATTTTTGTTTCCATTTTGATCCCGTATCTAAAAACTTCGATATAATTTAAATCAACTTTTTATTTTTTTCGTATAAATTATTGTTGAAATTCAACAGGAATTGCTTAATTAATAAGAATATCAAGAAGTGTATCATAAGTGAAGTCTTTTAAATAAATCTCAAATTTTTCTTGATCTGGTACTGGGGATGATGATTTTATTATTTTGTCATCAATTGCTATTGAGTGTACTTAATTTAAACATTTCATTTGATAGCTATGATCTTTATCTTTTACAAAAATACAATACAATACAATTGAATTGCTCGGCCCTTCGATGTCATTCTCGAAGTATGAAAAGATCAAAATAGTAAAATTGAGCCATAAATCCGTATTTTATCTACTACTGTAGATCTTAATCATTTGTTATTGTTATTTACCTTTTGTAAGTTATTTTTAATTCGAAAATACCATCGTACTCAGTGTCACGGAATTATGTATCTTCTTTTAAATTATAATATAGTTTTCATTTGGGTTATGATATTTGTATTATAATTCTATAATTAAGTAGCCGACGCTATTGTAAAGTACATGTATACGGAATGTCAGCACGAGTCATTGCTTCTCTTCAGGGAAATCAATGATTATGTCTGTCAACTTAACACAACAATGGAGATCACGTGGGTAGCGTGAGTCATAGGGAGATGTTACTTTAGCGATGACATGCGTGACCTAGTTTCTGATTGGTTCTGTAAAAATTGTTTACAGGAAAGATTTAATTGTTTTAGAATGCAGTTCCAGGGTTTAAATTCTCTTTTGCGCAGTAGATTGGTATATAATGATATTTAGTCACTGCTTGGGCATTCTTTCACAGTTACTTCAGATGGTAAAGTCATAGAGAAAGTTTGTTTATTGTTTGTGATAACCAGCTCAGTTAAATCTATTCTCTAAGCAGTACATTTTGGGATTACGTACTATTATTTAAAGAACTGAACATTATTCAACTCCGACGGAATTATCGGAAACATTTCAAGAACTTTTGTATTATTCTACGTTGACACGAATTTACCTGGAATTAAAAACATTTGGATTTGGAACGGATTTTTGTTGGCACATAAGCACATTAGTGTTCTCATTCAGAATACCTTTGGACAGTTTCCGGATTAGTGAATTCAATAGAACAATTTAGGATTATTTAAGGAATTTCTACACTGTAAGTTAATTTTAATTCTTTCACTTTGTTTGTTTGAAATATTTTGTATTTTAGGAAAATAAATTTGTATTTTAGAAACTGTAAAAGCTTGTTTGAGTCGTTCTTTCTTTTGTTACATATCTAACCCCTAGTCGTAACACTCGGGTAATTGTTCTTTTACAGTTATTTGTTTTGCGTTATCAATAAGGTAAACATCCTCTTCATAATCGTACAATGATAAATTAATTATACCGCTTACTATTTTTTCCTTTGTTTTGTTTTGATTTCTTTGGCGTCGTTCATTTCTTGTTTCTTCTGGTAGTTTTTCTTTAACAAACTTATTTTCATAAACTTGTATTTTTGTTGCTTCTGCAAAAATGTAATGTGGGTAAGTATTTTACGCGAAATAAACAAAACAATTTACAAATTTTCCTAGTTTTAGTATTTCCGCTATTTATTTATTTTTTTTTCCATTTTGATCCTGTATCTAAAAACTTCGATATAATTTAAATCAACTATTATTTGTCTTTTTTTCGTACCAAATTATTGTTGAAATTCAACAGGAATTGATTAATTAATAAGAATATCCAGAAGTGTATCATAAGTGAAGTCTTTTAAATAAATCTCAAATTTTTCTTGATCTGGTACTGGGAATGATGATTTTATTATTTTGTCATCAATTGCTATTGAGTGTACTTTATTTAAACAATTCATTGGATAGCTATGATCTTTATCTTTTAAAAAAATACAATACAATACAATTCTTTAATTCTTTAACAAACTTATTTTTTATAAACTTGTATTTTTGTCGCTTCAGCAAAAATAATATGTGGGTAAGTATTATACGCGAAATAAACAAAACAATTTATAAAAAAATACCGGGGTTAAACATTTGCGCTATTTTATTTTTTTCTATTTTGATCCTGTATCTAAAAACTTTGATAAAATTTAAATCAACTATTATTTTTCTTTTTTGATACCAAATAATTGTTGAAATTCACCAGGAATTGCTTAATTAATAAGAAGATCGTTAAAAATATCAGCATAAACATCACCAGTAAAAATATTGTTGCAGAGAGAATCTGTATCAGCAGCTCAGCTTTTTCATATTCGTTTTAATAAAATCATAATGAAAATTGTACATCAGACACTTTGACAAATCTAATACAGGGGCTCCAACATAAACAGGTTTGTTTAGTTTCAGGTTTGTTTTCCTTTTGTTAACAGCAATAAGATTTTTTTTAAAGATTCTCATTGACACAAAGCTATCATCTGATACTATCTTATTTCGTCTTTCAACGTTATTTATTATTTCAACATTTACTCTTTTTCTGATATTCTCCACTGTTTTACCAAATACGTTATTGTTCATTAGCTTAAAGAATTTTTTTTTCAAAGTCTGTTGTGGCTACTGCTCTTTAAATTGTGCTAAAATCGATATAACTTTTTAGCCACGGCGATTGCTCAAATTTTAGAACACGATGAACTTTACTTAACACAAGACCATGATCCAAAGCTTGTTTTAACGCTTCAATATGAAGAACGTAACGTTTTTTATCAAACAGATTTGGCACCAGCTTTTCTACGGCATTTCCGATTTTATGCTGTTTTTTTATAACCTTTGTTCTGGTGACAACATATTATCCGTAATCAGCATTAATTCTGGACAAAATGGATAATCATTATGAAGCTAATGCAGTTCTTCAGGGTAAATAATATCAGTTTCAACAAAATAACCAGTATCCTCCGGTATCTTTTTCTCAATCTCACGAAGAACCTTATCTGGCTCTATCAAACGAAAACCGCCATAAGGCAACGGCTGACCCATTGCATAATCATACAAATTATTAGCTTCAAGATTAATGATGTAATTTGATTCTTTGTTAGCATCATAATCTGAAACGTACTTGTTGTTAGCTTTTGCATATATTTTTTTTTACTGAAATTCCTCCTCTGATTCCTTTTTCAATAAAATAAAACTAATCAGGATTTGTTAAAAGTTCAAGTTTGATGCCACTTAATTTTAAAGCAGCATCCCAAGATAAATCTGGCTATGAATAGTACCAAGCAGGATCAAGCTGATAATTTTTTAAACATATTGTTCAAAATTCTTCAAAAATATCAGCAAGCTACAAAACGTCAGTAATAAGATAAAGATCGTTGATAATCACCTAATTTTTTTACATTTGAACTTGTTCCAAATCATCTGAGCGTAATCATATTCCTCGTCACTTATTTCTCCAAGTTTTCATTTTGGAAAAAAATTATATTTTTCTGGTAAACTTATTTCGATAAATTTTTCCCAATTGGTCATTTATTCGTACGGATAAACTCCTTTTTGTTTTAAATGATCAGAAAGATCACCAAAATACTGTTAAATTATTTAAGCGGTTACAACCTTTAACAAGCTCCTCAAGTGACGCTGCCATAAACTGCACGCTGTCAATAAATCTTAATTTACCAAGCGAGAATGACATATACTTCTCAAAATTATTTGGTATGCACTTAATCTTGCTATTGACGCTTATTTTTTTTGCCGCTATTACCTCAGGATTTCCAAATGCTTCAACAATGATGTTGGCATCATAACCACGGAGATTATGAAAGATACAACAGGAACAAAATCTGGAAGTTTATATTGAAGATTGCAGCTATCATGAGCAGCACCACGATACTGTCCGGTAATATGACAATGATCTTTAACTCTATCATTACCTAATGTTAAACCGCAAATCAAGCAGTTTTTGGTTGATCTAAAGTCATTATCCTGCTCGTTTGTTAATGGTAACATCGGGCTAATCTTTTTATTATTATTTTTTTTATCTCGTTTACTTCTGCTATCAGATTTGTTTGTAACCAGGATGCAGGATCCGTACCACTATACATTTTTATTGGTTTTGATAAACTCCGATCAACAGCAGAAACTAGTTTATTAGCAACACCACAGGGAATATGACTTTGAGTTTTAGCAGTTGATGATTTATTTGGATTTGCATTGTGGACCCTCTACAGTTTTCAACAGTGACTCAAAATCAGTGTAAATTGTAAAATGAATCTTCATCTGGTGATTAAAATTTTTAAACTTTAACTCTGATTCTTCTTTTGTTGGCAATGTAACAGCTACAATACAATACAATATAATACAACTGCTCGGCTCTTCGATGTCATTCTCGAAGTTTAAAAAGATCAAAATAGTAAAAATGTGCCATAAATCCGTATTTATATCTACTACTGTACATCTTAATTATTTGTTATTGGTTTTTACCTTTTATAAGTTACTTTTTTTATTCCAAAATACCATCGTACTCGGTGGGAGTGGTCACGAAGACTGGGGGCAGTAGAATAAGAGTAGAGCAGGATTTAAGATCAGTTTGGCTGTAGAAGATAGAAGTGTATTCGTTCATTGGTAGATGTATAGATGTGAAATAGCCTACTTGATATAGCCATTATTCTGCTGTCGTGCCGCTAAACCCTAATACATACATACATACATACATACATACATACATACATACATACATACATACATACATACATACATACATACATACATACATACATACATACATACATACATACATGCATGCATGCATACATACATACATACATACATACATACATACATACATACATACATACATACATACATACATACATACATACATACATACATACATACATACATACATACATACATACATACATGCATACTGATATTTGCAGACCTTTTAATAAAATGTGATTTGAATGTGTAATTTTGTTTACTTCTTGATTTTTGGAAAGCTGCAATGTTTGAACTATGAATATCACGTTCGAATTATTGGTTAGATATGTTACAAACTTCGAACGAGCATTAGAGCAACTTATCTAATATCGTTTTTTATTTTTAGAAATGAAGGAATCCTTTTAATGCGCTGCAACTATTACCGACTGATTTTCAGATACATTCACCTCCTCATTCACAAAAGTATGATTCATTTTTTTTAGGATGTTAAAAATATGCTTTTAGTATTATTTTGTATATGACTGAGACTATATGCTGCTCCCCTTACCATTTAACCAGTTCTGAATTTAATTTTTCATATGAACATACAAAAGAACATTTAGACCCAACTTATCACGTTCTTAAAACGTTTTGAGTCTCTTTATTCATACGAAATAGGTTTCAGAGCAAAAAGGACTGTTGATTTAGGACTTGATGACGACTCCTTTCCTTGTATGTCGTAAGGAGCAGCAAATGGAGGCAACCTGTTTGCTGTGTGGTGTGTTCCATGGTGATGTTGCAACTAAAGTCTTGCGCTGTTTAGAAGAACATCTTTATATTTTGTCTCATAAGGTATATTTACTTTTGGTTGCAGGAGTTTGTCTTTCTGGGAATTTGGCAAGGTTTTTGCCTGTTCTACCAAACTTTTGTTCGAATATAGCCAGGATTATGCTGATATGCTGCTAAACAATATTACATACATAATTTACATAAAGTATCCATTCACTTTTAAACAAAGGTGTATGTAAATTTCATGTGATGAAAATCTATCAAACGCTTAAACAAATTACATTTTAAACAATTGTGTTCAATGCAAATACCTGATTAATGTCATATACTCTATATATACGTGTCAAGGGAGACAACCTCTTCATACACCAAGGTTATTTGCTTGCCACATTGCAATGCTGAACTTGATTTTGTCTTTATATCCACTACAAGAAGGAATAAGATATGACTCTATGTATGACAATATTCCAGTTTATATTTACTGAATCAATACATATAATAAATTAAAAGAATGGAAGGTAACATATTTTTGCATGACATAACTACTGTTTAATTTAATTAGGATATAACGAATTATTTAAGCAATAACTTTATCTGGAGGGGTAGAAAATAGTTGAAAAAATCCGTTTTTAAAACGAATTAATGAAGATAACGAATGCCCTTAAGAAAGGAAGAAGTTTAATTTAGATTAAATTTTAGCAAGGATTGTACTGATAAAGTTTGCATATATTCTCGATCCAATCTTGATGGTGTTCATAACAATGTAAACATATGCTCTTACATTTCCAGCAAAAGATACTTTGCAACCAGCAAACGTACAGGAGAGAAAGCATTATCGTCATCTATTTGAACAGGGCATGTGTTTAGTCCGTTACGTATCGCGACCACTAAGGAAATAATATGCGTGAAGTTTGATACTGACTAGTAAGGCAAAGGATGGCCAATAGCAAGAACGAGGGCTTTACCATTCTACAGTGAAGGCTGCTGTTGTGAGCTAAAATCTCAATGAAAACTTATCTTTACATAACAAATATTGAATTCAATATGAAATCATGACACAGAATGCTCCAAGATGTGTTGAACGTCTCTGAGAGTCTTAAGATGCGTTTATGCTTCATCATTATTTCGTAGTGGTTAAACTTTTCGTACAGAATTTGAATCGCTACTTGAAAAAGTTGAACTGTCTTCTCAAACTTCACCCTTGTTACAGGATCAATTGCAGGGTTGCAATTAGGTAACTGAAATTGCCGACAAACTGAATGTTTGATTAAATGTTTGCTTCTGTTGTAACAAATTTCCAATTACAGCTTAGTAAATAAACATATATTTCCTTCTTCAAGTGATATGTAAACACTGAGGTTCTTTGATGATGATGTGACGCTATTGGATGGTTTCTGCACTTACAATTGGAATTTATTTAAGCGAGCTTTACAAAATCTGGTTTCACTGTTTGGTAGTTGTTATATTTATGTATACCTTTCTTTATTTAACTAGAATATGTTACTCATCTAACTAAATTGTTATAATGTTTAAACGTGCAACATTGTGGAAGGAGGTAAATGCACGCAATTCTACTAATCACTGAAGATACTGTAACACGCACAAGGGTTCCTCTACCGAGCGAATCAAACACCTGCGTGACGTTGGGCTGGAAGTCCCTTGTTTTCCCCTATTTCCAAGGACTTCCCGACAATATTCGTTGTCAACTGGAAGTTCTCGTAACGCGCCAAGACTAGAAACAATTTTTCTCTAATCAATAAATAAATACCACAATGACACAACTATAACTTCACAATTGCATGGCTTTTCCTTGTTAGCATGCCGTGGCATGAAGCACATAACACAATTCAAACACCCAATGCAGGGAACTACTTTCCGATTCCACCCCTGGGTCAATAAAAACAACAGTATGAACCACGTTTCGCTCGTGTACTTCCACCAACTGCTACAATGAAAGGCATCTTCAAACAAAGGGATGACCTCGTCCCAATTATTCCATGGCACAAAACAGTAGTTCTTGTCACGAATATCTCCCGAAAGGCACAATCAATCAACAACTCTGATAGGAACTACGTGGCTCCATGCCCACTTATGTTCGTCTGACCTCATCTCAAACTATGAAACCAATATATACCATTGCAAAGTCTCTTAAAAACTTTAAGTATAACGTCTACTCCTAGATATTGGCTAATTTACTCGGGCTGGGAAATATTTTCCCAATACCGACTTCCCATAATCAAACCACTAATCACTAAAATCTAACGAACCTATAAATGGAGACGTAAATACAAATGGAACATACACAAATTTATTACTTTACCCACGCCTCCGAAAATCACTCGTCCCCGTGTAATCACAAACGTCAAACTTTTGTTGTCATGAATTACGAATGATTACTTCCCCAAAAATCAACCACTAACCCGATTTGTGATTCCCAAACATGATTAAGATAAGACTCAGAATCAATGGATCTGATCCCTTAGATCCGTCACGCTCCATCCAACTAAAAGAAACAGCTTAATCACTTATCACTTAGAAATAAAGTAAATAGCAACAAGGAACAAAAACTATATAAAGTTGAATCAGCCGTGACACTGTTCTGACGACTGGCTCCTCTGGACGTAAACACAGGCCCACCCTGTTTACCACGACGAAAACTCGGGTACAGAGATTGCGTTTCCACCGAGGAACACTTCTCAACCAGAAACCACCAGTCGCTCAGGACTTAAGCGCCCATACTGTCGCAACATTTATCGTCGCCGCCCAGACCATGATAGATAACTCACACTACCTTGCCGCATCTATATCGCCACTAATATTCTGTCTTTACAGCGACAGAAAACTGTCTACTAGCATCCAAACAATTACAATCTAACTGCCACCTTCCACTCTAACAGTTAACTCTAAAAGCAGGACCTTCCAATCGGTAATTTAAAAATCCAAGTTGTTATTTATTTCTGCTGCTCTAAAAGCACACACAAATCTCTAATTTACACAAATCTGGTTCAAAGCAGCAAACACATGACTTCAAAACAAATTTTTCGGACTTACACATGATCAATTCCAAACAAATTAATAAAATTACTAATATTAAAAGGCATCTGCCTTCACATACCAACTCGGAATCGAATTAGAATCACACTATGTACAGACCGATGGGCACAGATCTATCTTCTGTCACAAAATAAATCTCGCGAAACATATGGAACATACCCAAATTTATTACAATACAATACTTAAATTCCAAAGAAATCACCTTTTCAAAGAACTTATTGCTACTTTTGATTGACTGACACAGAGGATGGCATTCCGATAAAAGTATAGATAGCTGATTTTATTTTGAGTCACCTGCATCTGATAGCAGTAAAACCAATCTCAGATCAGTTGTGGGATTCGGCCAGTTCAGGTTGTTTTTTATGGCCGCAAAGTAATTAGGCCCAGTTTTATAGTCATGAATTTGTGACATTTGCACGCAGGTAATACCTACACGAAAATTATTGTTAATGAGACGTGTTATCAAGTTTAAATCATGACACTTTGTACGCTCAAAAGGCAAATCCAAGAAATGTAAGCTTCACGAGATATTCGGATTCAACAGAAATGTTTCTCGTATAATAACTTTTTCTATTCTCCATTGTGAAATAATGTCACAACATTATACACGAGGACATCTAGTGTCTTTACGGTCTGCACTTTGTGTATCTTGGGGAACAAAATTAGAGATGTAAATGCATGTCACGCAGAAAAGGATGGCTACTGTAAAAATAAGATGTGAACATTTCAAAATTTCCATAAAAAAAAACGAAAAAAGTTGACTAGGAGCTACACTGCACACAGATAAAAACTAATAAAACTAAACACAAAAGTTAAGAATTGGGCTGCAAATATCATATGATACCATATCTCACTTACAAATCAAACAGCATCCACGTTCGATATGCTGCAATATTTATCTCGATCTTTGATAATGTGGACAAGTAATGAGCAGTGTCCTTGAACTATCACTCTACAGTTATTAATTTAATTTTTCAAATGTCTTTTTAACTCCTTAAAAATGTTTCACCAGAACTTAATACTGCCATGACTTTGAAGTTTGTTGTTTTTAGTTTATATATATGTTTAATAAAATGTGCAATGGAGTCCATACTTTAAGTCTTAAATTCAGAGTAAGCATGTAATTTGGCTGTAGTGAATATTTCCAAACAGTCTCTAATTCCAACTACTTTGTGCACTCGTGCATACAATTTAAAATATCACGTACATGTCCATGTCATGAAATATACAATCAATTTCCTGACCATTTGACGAAATGGGTAATGCATTTATGCAGTTCATGAAACATTTGCGTCCTCTGCACATATCATAAAATCCGGAAAGGCATTAGGTCAATTTTCTGTCGAAGAAGAAGCCGTTTGTGTAGGAGTCACCAATGCAATTTTACCCTTGGACGCAAGAATGATACCAAATGTAGTGTATATCTGTTAAGATGAATGTATTCTGATGCTAATGATGCGAAAGCTCTTGACCATAGTCCTAAACACTTAATCTGTCTTATCCTGTTTACAATAATCCAAATAAATAAATGAAAGACTAGCACGTGAATAATAATACTAACTGTGTGCTTACAATCATATGTATCACTCAATAGTTGCATAACAATAAGTTTGTTATACAACCTTGATTGCCACTTTTATATGCCAAGAACGTTATATTGCAGGTCCGGAGTACCTCTCTCTCTCTCTCTCTCTCTCTCTCTCTCTCTCTCTCTCTCTCTCTCTCTCTCCGATTCAGTGACATTCAATTTGATTTTTAGGAAAAAAATCGTTCAACAATAGATATTTTCCTTTTAAATTCTTTTGTGTAAAACAAATTATGCAACATGGACGTTTATATTGTGCCTTTATTGATTTAGAAAGGCTTTGTATAGTGCTTATCGTAATGGTCTTTGGTATAAAGTGTATAAACTTGGTAATAATGGTAAATTACTTAGGATCATACGAGACATGTATGCCAAAGTCATGTCTTGTGTAAGGGGATGTAACGCCTACTCTGAATTTTTTTTATTGTGCCATTGGCTTAAAGCAAGGGAATGTATTAACTCTAACCCTATTTGCTCTTTTCCTTGATTGACCTTGAACGTTTTCTGCAAGACAATATTAAATCTAGTATAAGGCTAGATGATATTACATTTATAATGATGTTATTTGCCGATGATATGTTTGTACCTAGTAAAACACCAAAGGAGTTGCAGCATAGTTTAAAATTGTTAGAAATATATTGTACTAAATGGGGTTTAGAAGTTAATGCTGAGAAAGCCATATTAATGGTATTCAGAAAATGAGGATCTGTCAGAGCTAGTAATGTTAAAGTCTTATTAGACAAATATTCGTTTTCATAAATTTGGAATGACCCATCAGTTGTTGATGGGAAGAATTTTCTTTTAATATTTAAGCAAAGAATTTAAAACGTATTCATTTCAATAATTAATTATAATTATAATATTCATACTTTATGTTCATATAAACATTTCAAGCAAATATTTCAATTTGAAGACTATTTGAACATTTGGCCTTCTAAACTTACGACTATGTTTGCTAAATTGGGATTATCTTCTCATTAACTACGAATTAAAAAGAGCCGTTATGTTCAAGATAGAATCAAACGAGAGCGTTGCTATTCCATTTTTTGTAACACTAATGATTTAGAAGATGAGTATCACTTTCTATTAGTTTGTCCTGTGTACCATCATCTTCATAGGAAATATATACTTTTCTAATATTACCTAAGACATAATGTTTTCAAAAATATATATAACTCATGCCAGTTAAACAAAGAAATATTATGTTCAAACGGGAAAAATATGTATATGAAGCATTTGACTTAAGAAAGGCTCTATATATAGTTTATATATGTCAGAAATCCGTCATATTGCAAATTCATTGCAAGAGGTCAACTCTAAATCTTTGTAAGTTGGGGGGGTGTTGTTTTTCTTTATATGGATGGATGAGAAACTGTATAGTTTAAGACCTAATAAAGTTTTTGTTCTGTTCTGTTCCCACCTGCGTCTGTGCAAATGTGTAACCACCAACAACCCTCCCACCCACCCCCACCCTCCACACAACTATCTAAACTGGCAAAAAATTTCACACAAGAGTTTAACGTTAACGACGACGACAATGCTGTAGATGCCAGAAAAAGGGAGGCAAACATTATGTGCGACACAGATTTTATCAAGTCTGACACGTGATGTTAGATAAAAAAATCAAAAGAAATAGTTCATTGGCCTTGAATGTGATAAGCGTCTACAATCTATTCTACCATGCATTGGCCTTGTCCAAAAGTCGGTAGTACCATGTACACAATAAACGCATGAATTTATTTATCGAATGCGGTTTGTCCTTAGTCATGGTCAGCAAAATTTAACTTTGGGATGTATTACTTATTGTTATTTTGTTTCTACTACTTTTAGTTTTCTTGTAGTAATACAACAAATCTTGTAAACAAATACCCCTTATAGATATAACAAACAAAATATTTGAAACGTTGTGACAAAAGGGCAATGAAGGTTCTTTAAGAACCGTAATTGAAGTATATTTAAATTATTATCACAAGTGATATGTAGTTCATTATGCATATGTAAGTAGGAGTATTATTTCACTTTGCTGTATATATTGAATACATGAATTACGCAAATTAATTTAGTATAATATTACTGGAAAAAGAGCAAATGAACTTAAATTTTATTGGACTAATTATCACTTAAAAACTTCTATTCTAGAAATAATTACCCTGCATTCAAACAAAATATTTCGATAATTTGTTTTGAACTTTGCAGTCTTCGATGATGAAAATAACGTCGTAGACACCTTTTATTACTGTTGGAAAAATCACTCGATCTTTAAATTTTTCGTTTCTATATCTATGAAGTGTATAATGTCTTCGAATAAACTAGTATTTAACTAAACATTTTTGCACTATCACACATTGCATTATCCGGTTCCTTTGAAGTTTGGACAATCAATCCTCATAGTGTTTGTGGAGACGGAAGAAGGTTAGTGCCACGTCGAATTTTTTTTTTTTTTTTTTTATCTCGTAACGATTTACCTGTCTTGTAATTACGACTGAGGTATCTAGTAATTACGAGTTGCTATCTTGTAATTAATTACGATATACTATTTAATTACGATATACTAAGTCGTAATTATGACATCCAAAATTGATTTCAACTAACCGGCTTCCGTGTTTGAACTACTGATATCAGATTAAAGATCTATAATATTCTACCTTTGTATTTAAAATTCAACAGCCACTGGGAATTATCAAATCATTGAAAATTTGACAAAGAAAAGATAGGGACGAGAAATTAATTGAGAATAAACTCGCACGTCGATTCCATAAGTACAACAATAACAGCTGTATGACAGCGTCTAATAAATCACCTTATAAATGATATGACAATTGTGAATCCACCACATCAAACGAATCTTCAATATTAATGCGTCTGAATGGGCATTAAAGAACTGTCACCTAAATAACTATAGTGAAACCTCCTTAAACTGGACCCTCTGCAACCCGGCAGCCTGTGCAGACTGGTGAAATATTGCAGTCTCAATACAGCTGTTCTAATACTGAATGAACCTCCATATACAAGCTACCTCTATAAAACGGGAAACTTTTTGGTCATGACCGTGTCCAGCTTGAGGAAGTTTCACTATAATTGATTCAGTTTTCCTATAAAGACTGTGTTGTATGTATAACATTACTGGAGACTGCGTTCTTTTAAGGACAATCATCTTGACCCAATTTGGTATCAAGGATTTATGGCCTGACACAATTTTACATTGAGGAGTTTGTTCATTTATAGCAACTTCATCGATTCTTATTCACGTATGGACTTTGGAACAAGCTGAGTATTATTTATCAGATCATTATGGGATATGTTAGTGATAATGATGTTTTCAAGGCCAACTTTTCTCACACACACTGTAGCGCCAGAGGTGTTTGAAGTGCTCGATGACAAATGTTACCTTTGCTCATCTTGATATTTGAATATGAATGATATATCTAGAGAGAGTTTATTTTGATCTCCTTTTACCTAAATAGCGCAGAAATTAAAACAAAAAAATACCTCGTCTGCAAAACAATGTACAAAAGTTTGTATTTCTTTTTTCTTTTGTCTTTCTGTGTACGTAGTTCCCAGTTAATTTCCGTTATCCAAACGGCGAGTTATTCTCATGTGCTGAAAAACCTTAATTCTTTGTTCTCTCTGTTTGTGCAGTTCAACAAGTGCGCTCGTGCACCGGCTGGCAACAGTTGCCAAAACTCTAGGCGTGTGTTTGAGTCTTGTTTGGAGTGAGTTATAATTATCTATCTTTTTCGATTTTATCGTTGTCATTATCTGTATAAACACATGGTATGAACAGAATTTAAATTAACCTCCAATTTTGGCATAGTCAATTTTGACCTGGATGATACAACCGAAATGAGCAATGAACAAATTACATACATATGCTTTTGACAGGTAACCCACTTAGCTGTCAACAGTATTCATAGCTAAAGAATGGTAAATGCACTTTCTCTTCACCTAGATTTACGTTCATGTCAACATCTTTTCCGGGTGCAAAGATTTTCTTAAAGCTTGTTTTGTATAAGCAGAGGAGATGTATTGTACTACACAGACGTCAGCGTGGACACTTATACAAGTATATATATATATATATATATATATATATATATATATATATATATATATATATATAAGTATAAATGTATATATATGTATATGTATATATGTATATATATAATGTATATGTATATATATAATGTGTGTATATATATATATATATACATATATATATATATATATATATATATATATATATATATATATATATATATATAATGTACAGCCTCACTGCATCTCAACCATTCAGTCTTCCTAGGTCCTCCGCAATAGTTTCGAGTGGGTTTAACAGCACCTACCCCTGTGGAGGGGCTAAGTGGGCTGCTTGGAATCATGAAACTTGGTGGGAGTGTATTTTGACGAGTGCTACATCACAAAAGTAGGCCACTGTTACCCATATTTCACGCTTCACTGGCTTTGGTTAAATGCTGTTTTAAATTTTTTTCTCATAAGTACTGTGACCCATAGTTCACACGCCACTGGCTTGATTACATGTTGTATATTTATTATTGATGCTTCAATCAATAAATTAGATGACTGAATACATTTATATTAATACCACACGCGTACAAAGTAGATCACTGTTCTTTTTAATTGTTTTATGTATTGTATACCCTATGGTCCAACTTTGTATTGTTTTATGCACTTTTTACCCGATGGTCCAAGTTTTTATTGTTTTATGTATTTTATACCCTATGGGCCAACTTTGTATTGTTTTATGTATTTTATACCCTATGGGCCAACTTTTTATTGTTTTATGTATTTTATACTCTATGGGCCAACTTTTTCTTGTTTTGTGGATTTTATACCCTATGGGCCAACTTTTTATTGTTAAGATCATTTTAGTCTGAGTTTATTTTCTGCATGATAATTAATGTTTACAATGGCTGACGGAGACTACTGAAAGCTTCATACAGGTGAGATATGTAATCGTTCATTACAATCTGGTTTTAATTGTCTTCATTCTCATATTTTTTTAATTAGTGCGATCATGTTCCTTTAACATATTTTAAACATTAATTTTGTCGTGAAGACTTTATATCCACTAAGTGAAGGAAACATCGCAAATAACTCAAATATGTAAAAAAAAATTATTTTAGGGTGTTAACTTCCGAAAAAGAAATCACATAATAACCCTGTTTGGGAGCCTTATAAGATGTGTGGCGTTCGGGGATACAATAGAGAATGAATAATTTTTTAAAGCCTTTCTATAGATAACATATAGGAAAACTATTTGGATGATTCATTCTGAGTAAAGTCGCTAAGCGTAATGGTGATTATTCTGTGTGAATAGCCTTCCGTATATGTTTGAAAGCAGTCGAAGAAATTGTACTAATTAGTTGAGCTTGATATCAGTCAAGTATGACTTGTATCTAATGTAATTGAGAGGACAAACACTCATATTATCTAATTAGATTGTACATTGATATTAGTCAGTATCGCTTTTATCATCATATTATTATATTTCGAATATAACATTTGACATTGATCAATTATGCATGGTACATGATGACCTACCAGATCCATCATTTGATAAACTATATTTCTACAGCTGAGATGAGGTCCATGGGAAGTATTACATGGCCTTGATTTGCTTAGTATAGTCAATACATTGTACATACCAGTATTACATGGCCTTGATTTGCTTAGTATAGTCAATACATTGTACATACCAGTATTACATGGCCTTGATTTGCTTAGTATAGTCAATACATTGTACATACCAGTATTACATGGCCTTTATTTGCTGCTTATAGTCAATACATTGTACATACCAGTATTACATGGCCTTGATTTGCTTAGTATAGTCAATACATTGTACACACCAGTATTACATGGCCTTGATTTGCTTAGTATAGTCAATACAGTGTACACACCAGTATTACATGGCCTTGATTTGCTTAGTATAGTCAATACATTGTACATACCAGTATTACATGGCCTTGATTTGCTTAGTATAGTCAATACACTGTACACACCACTTTTATTTGTTTGATTTGGAAGTGAATTTTGATATATACAGACACGCTATAAAATTCTTTAACTACCTTTAGTTTTTAATCCATTTAACTTAATTCAAATTTAATATAAATACGTACAATGCGCTTTGATGTGCAAAAGTTATAATAGATACAATTCATATACAATATAATTTAAACATTCACGAAAACAATATTCAATGTTATAATAGATACAATTCATCTACAATATAACTTAAACATTCATGAAAACAATATTCAATGTTATAATAGATACAATTCATATACAATATAACTTAAACATTCATGAAAACAATATTCAACGTTATAATAGATACAATTCATATACAATATAACTTGAACATTCACGAAAACAATATTCAATTTTATAATAGATACAATTCATATACAATATAACTTAAACATTCATTAAAACAATATTCAACGTTATAATAGATACAATTCATATACAATATAACTTAAACATTCATTAAAACAATATTCAACGTTATAATAGATACAATTCATATGCAATATAACTTAAACATTCATTAAAACAATATTCAATGTTATAATAGATACAATTCATATACAATATAACTTAAACATTCATTAAAACAATATTCAATGTTATAATAGATACAATTCATATACAATATAACTTAAACATTCATGAAAACAATATTCAACGTTATAATAGATACAATGCATATACAATATAACTTAAACATTCATGAAAACAATATTCAATGTTATAATAGATATAATTCATATACAATATAACTTAAACATTCATTAAAACAATATTCAACGTTATAATAGATACAATTCATATACAATATAACTTAAACATTCATGAAAACAATATTCACTGTTATAATAGATACAATTCATATACAATATAACTTAAACATTCATTAAAACAATATTCAACGTTATAATAGATACAATTCATATACAATATAACTTAAACATTCATTAAAACAATATTCAACGTTATAATAGATACAATTCATATACAATATAACTTAAACATTCACGAAAACAATATTCAATGTTATAATAGATACAATTCATATACAATATAACTTAAACATTCATTAAAACAATATTCAATGTTATAATAGATACAATTCATATACAATATAACTTAAACATTCATTAAAACAATATTCAATGTTATAATAGATACAATTCATATACAATATAACTTAAACATTCACGAAAACAATATTCAGAGTTATAATAGATACAATTCATATACAATATAACTTAAACATTCATTAAAACAATATTCAATGTTATAATAGATACAATTCATATACAATATAACTTAAATATTCATGAAAACAATATTTAATGTTATAATAGATACAATTCATATACAATATAACTTAAATATTCATGTAAACAATATTCAATGTTATAATAGATACAATTCATATACAATATAACTTAAACATTCATGAAAACAGTATTCACTTTAAACAAAATATTATTAAAGCTTAAAACCAATGGATATTTGTTTTTTTCTCGTGTTCTGTTATCCTTAAGTTTGTTATGATATTTTTAAAAAAAAGAATTTTAAATTTGAATAGTGTGATGATTATCTATGAAAAAAACTTAGTTTAAATAAATTAAATACATCAGAATATAAATAGACCACATTTGAGTTGGACATATGACATGTGTTATGTATTAACTACTCAAGCAAAGGAAACTTTCTAGATTGATTAACGAAGTCAACATGGAATAAATTTGTATTTTCATAACTGTCGTTGTTTAAGGGAATAAAGCTTCCCCTGACCAAATGATTATTTTCAAAAATTTGCAAATTTATATCGGCTAATGGGGGTCGCTTTTCGCGGTTTTACCAACACGTCTGTTATGACAAGAATTGCGTGACAAAAGCACTGTTCTCAATTAAGGGAGAAAACAGCTTTGGTCAAACCAGACAGGAATTATATTATCCTGACCTTTCGTATTTATTATATTCTCTTTATATTCATTCTCTAACATAAAATGGAAATGGTTTATCGCTTCTATTCATTAATTTGACGATAACGCTCGTTTTCATGATATGTTTAATATTATGACGCCAAGTTCGCCATCATGCTCCGGTTCTTTTTTTACGACATTTTACTTAAGACGAAGTGAATGGTATACTCGGTTTCACGCATTCGCAATTGCAAGGTCTATCCTTGGGATCATACCGTGAATGTATGTCAATAGCTGCCATTGGGACCACTGCGACTATTTATGAAACAATGATTAACCGAAAAGTTACGAATGATAGAACTACTTTTTCATTTCGTAACCTCTCGGTCAATCATACAGTCAATCCAATCGTAGAAATAACCGAGGGGGTTGAATTAGATTGGGTTTCTTCTTTTTATATATATATATAAAATTTCCGGCAAACAATATGTATGATTTTTTTTTTTTAAAATTACTGCGCCGACATTCATTCCAGGCATATTTTTGTCGCACAGAAATAGCCGAGGTAGTTCCAAATGGGTTTGACATTGATCGGACCAATAACATCACATCAACATGGTCAAGGTCGCCCAAACGGCAGAAAATGATTGAAGATCAATCATGTTTCTGGTCACTGGTCGCCAATACAGAAAAAAGGGGTTTCTAAAGTGTGTGTTTACATTGTGTGCGTGGGTGAGTGGGGGCGGTTTTACCTGCACGGGACATTAATTCTAATAGGTCATATCGAATATACGATGTTTGTAACAAACTGGTGGCATATCAACATTCTACCTATATCTCAGGTCGACATTGCTTGTCATACACTATCCCTTTCATGTTGGACTTTTATCTACAAAACCCAGTAATAAACATAAACACATAGAAAACAATATGCCCACACGCTTACTTTATATCAGTAAGTAGACACAGACTCGGCAAATTGCATTCTCTTCTATTAACCATATCATCCTAAATTTCACATTTACCAGAAAAAAAAGTGAAACACATTAACCGTTGCACTGTCTGTCGCAGTGCAAGCAAAGCATTTAAGTGTAATATCTTTTTGTTGTCTATTTATAATACAATTAGGAGGAAATGTTCCCATATCCACAAATTACAAAATATTCTTGCATTTTAAGAATAATTTATTTTTTTTACTTAAAAAAACACGTTTAAGAGAATGCTGACTTTGACATCTCAGATTTCTCTCAAATACCAATGAACACTGTAATTTTATCAGAAATGTATAACAAGTGTGCATTAGTATCAAAGTCATTGACGAAATCTATAGCTTGGATAATTAAATATCCTAAATGTTTCATTATAAAAAATACATTACATACTACAATTGAGTCTACTGTATGCACATTAGAAGTATTATATATATATATATATATATATATATATATATATATATATATATATATGAGTCATACCACGTGTAGTATATACTATACTACAGTATGTTATGTAGTTCATGATGATTACCATAATAATTGTCAGATATTACGTTATATTGTAACTGTAACTTGTAATTATATTACATTTCTTTGCACTGGCACCAATTTCAGCCGTTCCCGCGTGCATTGTGTATCATGTATACAAAAAATTAACATATATAAAGCGATCGCGTGTGTCAGGGATTAGTTAAGATAAATGCAACAAACTGACAGCGAATAGTGCAAAACTAGTTTTTTAATTAACCTAAGCACTTTGGACTCTCATTGAATCTTTGTAAAAGACAATTACAAAAGAGAGACAAACAAGACAAGGAGTACATGACTATGCCTAATGGAAGTATTGTTTGAACATTTTAGATGTTGTGCGTAATTGGTGTGAACTCCGATGATAAAATCGCAGCCTAGGTGGTATTGACCTACAAAAGGAGGAGCAATAGCTCTATCAGTTTTTTCATAATGTAAAGGGCATCCGCATGCAGATAAAATCATCATCTGTTAACAGTCTCCATTTTTTCAATTAAATAATAATTAATTGTTCATTATTCACTTACTCACCTTTAATTACTACTGTTTTGTGTAGTTCTTGTTGGTATTATTATTATTATTATTATGGTGGTGGTCATTAATGTATTACAATGTGTGATCTGGGATATAATCGTTGTTACACCACTTTACATTTAAAAGAAAACTGATGGCGCTATTGCATCTTCCATTGTAGCTCAATATGAACTAAGCTGCCATCTTATCTTCGGAGTTCAAACCAATTATGCGCGACATCTAACATTTTTAAACTATACTTCCATTAGAAATAGTAATGTAAACTTCTGTAAATTCAACGCTTTATTTTGTGTTTATTGTTTGCCTTGCTTGTCTCTATTTTGAAATTGTCTTTGATAAAGTCTCAATGAGAGTCGAAAGTGCTAGTTAAAACCAGTACACCTAAATGAGTATCTACCTGACAACGTATATACATTCTACATACTTACAGACTAACTTACCAATCTGCTTATTTCGTTCATCCCCCATCCATCCATTCAACCATCCATCCATACATACATACATACATACATACATACATACATACATACATACATACATTTGTGAGTTCAAACATAAACGTAACATGCATGTGTATGTATCTTCAGGCTGACTAGTACGTATTCGTATTTTGAATCTGCAACTCTCTTCACTGTTCAGCTCAATTTGTTTACTTTTGAGTATATATGTATATATATATATATATATATATATATATATATATATATATATATATATATATATATATATATAATACAATTAAAATATAATTTCAAACTACTACACGATCATGTTTTGAACATTATAGTCGTAAAATTAGCAATGTCGCCTATACAGGATTAATTAGTTTAGCACTGATTTTGAAGTAATGCATATTAAGTCTATTACTTAGCCGCTCTTGGTCTGGAGTCCTAAATACATTAGCACTGGTAATGAATCTGACAACATTTTTGGGACCTAACTTTAAAAATACAGACTCAATCATGTCAGGAGGAATGAAAACAAAGGTTGGTTCGCATGAATATCTTTCGGTTTAAAGGTTATAATATATAAGTTATGAGCAAAGCAAAAAAAGGCATGCACTATCATTATGCTTTGTCAGCATATTATTTCACTACATTACACAGAAAGAATTATTACTGGAGTGTATTGTGACGACCGTAAACCCATAATTTCAAATGAACCAATCTAAATTTAAGTCCCTGTAGGTGCCAAAATATCGATGTTTGTTTATACCCCTGTCACTTATTATGTATGTGCGTACATTGGGTTAAAAGTAAAAAGGTTTCCGACAGTGGTATATGTGAATAACCCAGAAAGGTTGAACAAGAACAAGAATCAGAAAACTATTAAACAACTTTTGACGTATAACACTGGAAAAAAATTCTATACATTCTACATGGGACAAGAAAAAATTGAATGGAATGTCTGGTTCTCTCTTCTAAATGATAACTTTACAATTGCATATTTTGATCCAAGTTGGTTTTTAGAAATTTTCACCGCCACGACAACGATTATATTTATTTAATTTTTTATCCAAGCAAAGCAGTTAATATTCTCTATATTTTGATATTTTAAAATCGATATACATGTAAGTGATGATGGATCTGAAAGATATGTGGTCACGTAATATTCTATTACGTTAAATTACATTTCATTCGATTAATATTTTGATCTGGTTATTTAAATCCCTCTGATATATAATTAACATCCGACACATAAAGAAATGAATATATGCGAAATGCTAATAGAATTATAAAATCTGATATGATCCGCAGTTTGGGATAAGTTTACTGCGTCCACATGGAATAAATGTATTAGTAACTGCTATGGTTTGAGAAGGTTCCTTGCGAATTAGAACATCATCGTATGTATAGTGTGCTGGATTATTAAAAAGGTTCACACGATCTTAAGTTACAAGTGCACTATTTTGCATTGGTTAAATCTTGAGTGATTTAGAGGTCTGACCCAAAGAATCAGTCCAGACAAAGATTTCATGACCAAAACTGTGTTACTGTCTGCATGTGAAAACAAGCTTTAAGTAAATATGACAGAAAGGATACTTTGATAAATGTAATTACTAGTCTAAGATTTCCATATTTGATCTTTGACGTAAATACAAATATATACTAACAGCCCTTTTCATTAATTTAATGTTGTTGAAATCGATTTTTGTGACGTGCCTAAGCCGGCGACATCCAGTTCACCATCATGCTTCCGTACATACGTGATTTTACCCCTGTAGAATAGAGAGTAATCCTAGATGGACCAATTATTTTCACACAACCATAACCAACAATAATCAAAGGTGAACAATGTGCTTGGTCACAGGTCGTCAAAACAGTATGAGTGGGCGAGTGTTTGCAGCTTTGTCTGCATGGGACATGTTTTCTAATGTATGATGCAGACTGTATAGGCCCGAAAATAAAACCTGTGGCATATCGGCCTTGTACCTTGTAACTAATGTTGATATGCTTGACATTGTTATCCCTTTAATGTTGGGCTTTTATCTACAGAGTCTGAATATTAAACAAGCATATGCATATGATTTATGATAATGATCTTCTTGTTACATAGACTCAGACACAGTCTGTATGCATCTTTTCTAACCACATAAAAGTTGACATCAAATTGTAAACTGCGCGCTGTAATAAACATTAATGTCTAACAAGCAGAAGTCTTCAGTGTAAAAACTACATCACAGGAATAACCATCATCGCCCTGTACAATGTTATGCAAATTTACTAAGAACATTTAAATTTGCGCAGCTGTGTTTTATGATAAATTTCTGTTCCTGATAGAACTGTTGGGCTGAGTACAAAATGATCCCCAATCGTATTCCCATGGAAAATCGACACATTTTAAATTAGCTTTATAAAAAAGATATGAAAATAAAAAACGGTTTGTAGACTTCAACACGTCTATGATTCATCTCGATGAAATGAAAATATTCTAATTTCAATTACCGATATGTCAAACAATCTTCGTGTTTTGCATCACAAATTTATAACAAATCCTATAACAGTGTATAACAGTGTATGTGTGCACCTCTTCAAATCATGCCTGTTTCTACATAAATTATTTACATTCAGTTATTTCTTAAGGATATATTTCAGAGCTTGCTATCATGAGAGATGTATAATAAGAAACTTAAAGAGAGAAAAAATTCGATTGTATTTTGTGTAAGTAGACTTACAATATTATTCTATTGCCACAAAATCAACACATATTATGAAGAAGAAAACAATTCAAAACAACGAGGCATATTTAGCAAATCTTAGTAGCTTTGAATTGTTTTTTCTTCTTCATAATATGTGTTGATTTTGTGGCAATAGAATAATGTTGTAAGTCTACTTACACAAAATACAATCGACTTTTTGCTCTCTTTAAGTTTCTTATTATACATCTCTCATCCTACGTTTATCATAAGTTTGTTATTTTCACTGCACCATATATATTAATGTAATCAGTCTTCTACGGACGGAATAAAGAATGATGGTGATGACGATAATGAGGATGATGATGTGTTACTTTTTTTCACAGGGTGGCCGAGATTGTCTAAAATAAGTTTTAGCTGAATATTGTATGTGTTATTATAGCAATGTAAAGCGTGGAGTTTATGCCTTTTGCTTCTCTCCTTTGATGTTTGGCTCGCGTGCAAGAAACTACAAGTAACTACCTCGTATTTTATGTTGGCAATTGCCAGCCTATCTCTGACTTCTGCAATTTGCTGAAATTTAGGCACAGTCAATATGAAGGGGAAAAAGTTGATCAACAGTAATTAACAGTAATTTTGTGCTTTATGGTGTAACAAGTTTAAAGTGCATTTGTGTAGAACAAGGCTTCTACCATGACAGAAACAAATCTCTCTCTCTCTCTCTCTCTGTAAATATATATATATATATATATATATATATATATATATATATATATATATATATATATATAGAGAGAGAGAGAGAGAGAGAGAGAGAGAGAGAGAGAAAGAGATATGTGTGTGTGTGTGTGTGGAGAGAGAGAGAGAGAGAGGCAGAGAGATTTGTGTCAAAGACTAGTTTTTGCTTCTGAAAGGCACGCCAGAATTAGATAAAGCCTCCCTGGCTATAATATCAACTGCATACATGTTAGTGCCAATTACACGTTTTGAGTTGTTAAGTGGTCTGGTTCAGCTATAGATGGAGCGTACACGGCCATCTTTACAGCTATGCACTTTAAGGACTCACGGTACTAATTCAACTCCCATAGTAAACCTATGGAAACATCATGATATTAAAAATTCAATAACTTTAAATTTCTGAATGCTCATGATCAAACCTATATTTATCAGTATAGACCCATCCTTGCTGCAAGCTTCTGTGTTAAGAAAACCACATGAGCCGCACCATATTTTGGATCTACATGTACATGAAACATGTGTTATCCATTCTGCACCTAATGAATCAGGTGCTACTGTTGTTATTGACTGTTCCTAAGTCAAGTCTATAAAAATACTAAAATTGCATCAATAGAATCTTGTCTCTATTTTTTTTTAGGTACAGATAGGATAAGCTCTCAGAATAATTTTTTACTCAAATTTTACTTTTCATTATTAACTAATTATGGACCACCAAACCCGTATATACTCTATTAAATCTTCACCCATTTCTAGACTGGTTCACAGTTGTTCCCTGTAATTAGTACAGTGAGTCCTTATGAGTTCATTAGGTTGTAAACAGATTATCCCCAGCTTTTCGATGAATAAGAAATCTTCAGCATTTGGAAATATTTTGCATGGCCGTTTTTCATTCAAAGCATTGGTAGGACTAAACCTTAAATAACAGTCTGGTATCAGACCCAAAGTTTACACCTTATTGATTTTTTTCCGAAACAGCATATACTTGATGACCTCTTTAAAGGGTAAAATAAAATATTTGTCTTTCCAATTATTCTGTATTTTAATCAGCAGATATATTAATTAACATGGCTGTGGGTAAATAAAGCTGTCTCAGAAATGTTATATTGTCGCCTTTCTCGTTAAATCTGTCAGACGAAGTTCTGCCATATTTGTGTTCTTTTCATGCCTTCATTACTAAGGTGAAAAGATAAAAACGGTACTACTTGGGTCAACTTTAGGTCGCCAAATTCAGCAAAAACGCGTTCTCGAAGTCTAGTCGAAATTCCCAAAGCTTGTTGAAAGTCTAACATATAATCAATAATATCTTTCTTTCTTTTGGGAGATCACGAGAATGTTGACTTGGTACAATAACACAATTATATCATTCTTTCTTTTGGGAGATCACGAGACTGTTGACTTGGTAAAATAACACAATTATATCTTTCTTTCTTTTGGGAGATCACGAGACTGTTGACTTGGTAAAATAACACAATTATATCTTTCTTTCTTTCTTTTGGGATATCACGAGACTGTTGACTTGGTAAAATAACACAATTATATCTTTCTTTCTTTTGGGAGATCACGAGACTGTTGACTTGGTAAAATAACATAATTATATCTGAAGTAAAATTATATATTACACGTTTAGCTTAATATTCGTTTGTACTCGCTGAAAATTCCTACCGTGTTTGTGGAGGAAATTATAAACGTTAATACATGCAATCCAACAGCAGCTTCTATATGGGAACTGCTTTGGCTTATTAAATGCATGCAACTTTCAAGCCTTGGGCCGGTAATATACTGGAAACTGTGATCAAATATATCCAAAAATATTATTGATCATTCCATGGAAATATATGCCTCTTTGGGGCTCTACCTTGCAACAAATTTTGAAAGTTTAACTCGTGTGTTTTATTTTTTATTTTCTTTTCCTCACGACTGAGGTTTGAGTAAAATCAGTTACTTGAAATGTTCTTTTGAATTCCAGGCCTAGTATAATTTTGAAAAATCAAGTAATATTCGTGTCAATACAGTTCTGCTTTCGACAATTAACAATAAAGTGGAAATTGTTGGCATGCTATTAGAATTAATAACATCGTTCAGGCTTTAGACAGTTCCCATGTATTGCTTGCTTTACGTGAATTTAATATTTTGGATATTATTTTGGGTAATAAATTCTTGAACTTGACACAGTGCGATGTATCGGATACAAAGTAGTCATCATAATCTATCATTTAGGCATTACAAGTGGAAATGTAAGAGTTGTCTCCTCTTTCTTTTCCAGCCTTTGCAGTTGAACTTGAGGGACACCGACCATTTCGCTTGGGGGGGGGGGGGGGGGGGGGGGGGGGGGCTTCTTCAAGACATTTTTTTTTCTTTGACCTCAAGATATATATATATATATATATATATATATATATATATATATATATTTTTTATTTTTTTTCTTATAGTTAACATAATGGATATAATAAGTTCTTTTTTTCCATTAATCATAGCAAGAATATTTTTTAAAGCTTCTGAGGACCGTACATTTCAATGGTCGATACCTAAGAAAATACAGAAGTAAAACTGATTCTTTACAAAAGTACACCAGAGGACGCGAGTTACATATTTTATGAAACAGAGTCGATGTGGAACGAAGTAAATTGATGGCCCTTGGCTAGAGATGTTTCTGCCTGTGATGATTTTTAAGGTGAATAGTCCCAAAATATTTACTGACTAGATACAAAAGTGTGTTTGTATTCATTTGACCTTGATAAGTAACTGACCTGCTTTTGCCGATAATAGTGCCCTCCAAGGAGAACGTACGATAACTCGATAGGATTGATGAGCGGTCACTTTGAATTTCACACATGCGATACTATGCAAGTCCAATGTCTCTACTATCTACACACCAAGGAGGGTATGGCGTACTTTGTCAAATCAATTATAATATTATCATACAGGTTAGAGCATTTTAACTCGTACTCTACTCTAAAGTGACCGATGTATTATCTGCGCAGACAATATAAAAATCCATGACTGACTTAAGAAAGGGTGTCCAATGAGCAGATAATAAGATCAATATATTTCAGGCAAACTATTGTTATTTTCTTTTGACGTCACGCATTTTGTTTTACAACTGTTGTTTTCCACGATTCTGTTGATAATCCCCCCCCCCCCCCCCCCTCCATAAATGTGCATGCACAGGAAGCGGAAAGCGGACATGATACTATCTATAAAAATAGATACTTGCTGCGTACACTTTTTTTTCAATACATCGTGACACCGTTGTCCTGGTATAGTCAGATTTCTCTTGCTTGTCAGTGTTAAGGACACCGACTATTGTCGGGCAAACAGTTATATTTACATCGTGCGTGCCGGGAACACCATGCTGCTCCTATGGTAAACCTTTTTTGTATTTAGCTAAGAAAGAAAAAGGAAGTAATATAAGTTTGTAACAAAATAAATCTAATGCTCCGCGTTTAGGATACAAATCACAAATTGCCTCATTTTACGTGTCAAATGGTGCTAATGTCTTCTAGGGGTCAAATATCAGGATATGTAGTACTATAATTTTACCCATGATGCATTCGGTTTACCGAACCGCGTGCACATGAAGATATGTTTTTAATTGCTGTGCATTAGGTTTACTTGTTCATTACTCGTGGTTCATTAGATTTACTTTACCGAGTACATTATTCATTACTCATGGTTCATTAAATTTACTTTACCGAGTACATTATTCATTACTTGTGGTTCATTAAATTTACTTTACCGAGTACATTATTCATTACTTGTGGTTCATTAAATTTACTTTACCGAGTACATTATTCATTACTTGTGGTTCATTAAATTTACTTTACCGAGTACATTATTCATTACTTGTGGTTCATTAAATTTACTTTACCGAGTACATTATTCATTACTTGTGGTTCATTAAATTTACTTTACTGAGTACATTATTCATTACTTGTGGTTCATTAAATTTACTTTACCGAGTACATTATTCATTACTTGTGGTTCATTAGATTTACTTTACCGAGTATAGTATTCATTACTTGTGGTTCATTAGATTTACTTTACTGAGTATAGTATTCATTACTTGTGGTTCATTAGATTTACTTTACCGAGTATAGTATTCATTACTTGTGGTTCATTAGATTTACTTTACCGAGTATAGTATTCATTACTTGTGGTTCATTAGATTTACTTTACTGAGTATAGTATTCATTACTTGTGGTTCATTTGATTTACTTTAAAGAGTTATTTATGAAAGGAATAGAGAGGGGAGACTACTACTACTCTGATTAACCCTTCTTCAAATGCCTGAGTAAAATTTTACAAGAACTGATGACAAATAACTAACTTCCAAGTCCATATTCATGTAGATATTATATTGATGACAAATAGCTAACTCCCAGGTCCATATTCATGTAGATATTATGCTGATGACAAATGGCTAACTCCCAGGTCCATATTCATGTAGATATTATGCTGATGACAAATAGCTAACACCCAGGTCCATATTCATGTAGATATTATGTTATTTTTTGCACAAAAGGTCTTTACGGATTACAACTTCAGGAATGGAAAGAAGCTTATCCTATCGGAAGATAGGAACAGAATCAAATTTATCCTACTGGAAGCTAGGAATGGAATGAAACTTATCCTATTGGAAGCTAGGAAAAGACGGGTGGAGATGATTTTTACCATGAACGAGCAATAAAATAGACCCGGACAGAGCTTTGGATAAATTAAAGTTTCATTGTTTTCTGCAAAGCATGAACAAAAATAGTCTGCATAAGACAAGGATACAGTCATGATGAATATCATCCGAACAATATTACCATCCTGAATTCATTTCTGCTTAACCATGATCCATTTTGCTCAAGACCATAGTGATTCATATTAAAAGGTTGATGCAAAATTGAGTGAAATTTAGAAAGGATGATCAAATGTTTCTCTCTGCATATCTATGTGAGTTTAAACCAGTGGATGACCCGCCTGCCTCAACCCTCTGTAGTTTATAAAGTAGTAAGGATTTTATAAAAACGGAAATATAACTGAATTTGTAGAAAATCAGAGATTTCTATTCATTTTGAAAGAATATTTATTTCCTAACAATAACACACACTTACACGTTAAGAGAAACCTATAGTAGAAACCACAGGATTCTATATAGGTAAGGCAAATAAACACATTGATTTAAATATACAACACTATAAAATATAATGATATACTGAAGAGGCGCCGATGTGATGTACCTAATTTACCCATAGCAAATTTTTTTTTTTTTTTTTTTGAGACTGGTTTTGATTTCTGGTGCAAGGAAGGCGTAGGTAAGAATATCAGGTTTAACTTTAAACTGATATATTGTTGTAATTGCATGTGCGCATTCATTTTAAACACTTGGATTTAAATTTCTGTCTCCATGTTGACATATAATACACGGATCTTGCAAGCTTGAGGCACGTATTCTCTACAGTGTCTATTTCGATGAACTTTCTTCACGCTGTCAAGTAATTTCTTCTATCATTGTGAAAGGTTACATAGTATGGTCTGGTTGCAAATTTATGAGAGAAGAAATGCCAAGAAGCTGTGGATGATAAAAGTTTGAATACCAAATGTAAAAAATACACTGACACCTGATAAATTTCCTCAGTCACAGCAATCTGTTTCCTACATTTACTAAGTTTCTGCCTAAAAATAGTCATGTTCCCACATCATAGGTCAATATGTTATAACGCAGTCAAATTCCAAGAAGACTTTCTGCACATTTTACTCAAGAAAAAACCTGAAATCGCTTCTTTACAAAGAGTAAGAGTAAACACAGCGCAATCAATTACATTTATTAGTACATGTAGATGTGTTTAATATTTGTGTAAATATAGAAAATACTATTTTTTAATATATACTTGGAGAATTTACTTTTTTATTTTTTTGTTTAGCGAAAGTGTACATATAATAATGAACATTAGAACGTAGAGCAAAGGTCACCATTTTCGGCATCCAAGTCAAATTGGTCTGAATGAAGGCGGTACAATTTTATAACAGCAGAGAAAAGGCAATAAACTGAAACTTTCACGTGTTAAGAGGAGCGATATTATGATAATCAATGACTCATCCCTATTTCCACATTTGCTGCCGTTGACAAATAGGTTGGCTGAATTATGCTGTCTAGTATATCTTCATATCTAAATATATTAATTAAACTTTTTTTTACCTGGAAATCATTACCCGAAAGCTTGGCCAGGTGAGAATGACTGATGTTTAAAAGTATCGTATTAAAATCTATAAATCAAGTTATTGTCGTTGATGAAAAAGATACGTTGAGTCTTTTTCTGTTATTTTGTATTACCTCATTTATCCCGACAAAGGTTATGGCGTACTTAGCGTACTCTCTCTCTCTCTCTCTCTCTCTCTCTCTCTCTCTCTCTCTATATATATATATATATATATATATATATATATATATACATGTGTGTATTTGTGTGTGTGTGCAGCGTCTACGTACTTATGTCATTACGTGTGCATGTATTATTATGTATGTTCGTATGTATGTATATATGTTGGTACATATTCACGTATGTATTCATGTATATTGTATGTGTGTATGCATGAATATGTATGTATATATGTTGGTACGTATGCATGTACAGTGTATGTATATGTGTAGGTATGTATGTTGGTATGTATGTATGCAGATAATTAGCAAAAATGTAGTAAAGTATGTTGTGTACGCATTCGTATCAGGCTAATTACGTTGTTAGGTCGATACAATTGGTATTCATGCAGAAACTTTGAGAAACTTTGGCAAACCTATCTGACTCATTACATGAGTAATTACGATTTCCATATCATTCATTATATCTTTAATGTGGATATCTTTAATGTCGATAGGATTGATCAGAGGTCACTTGAATTTCACACATGCGATACTATGTAAGTCCAATGTGTCTATTATCTACACAGCAAGAAGGGTATGGCGTACTTTGTCAAATCAATTATAATATTATCATACAGGTTAGAGAATTTGAACTCTTACTCTACTGCGATTCGAACCTGGATTCGCCTTGCCTGTAAGCACCAACCCCTATACAATCTCGGCCATGAACACATCACCAAAAAATGATGCTACAAAGTCTGTAGTATAGGCATTCTTATGTAGCAGACATACCCGCATGTCGACCCAGTAATTAATTCTCATCTGGAATCAAGGTATATATAAGTTATTGTAGAGAATTACAAATATACACCAAACAGAGAGGAAAGTGGTATCGCTGGATCATTTAGATAACTACCGTACGTTCCAAAACTTTGATCACGAGTCGCCCCTAATTTTAGCTGGTAACATAATCAATGAAAATTTACATAAATCTTTTTGAGTCTACATCCTAATAAATCCAATAAAGTGGCCGATAAATCTGCGCAGCCACAATAAAAATCCATGTCTGACTTAAGAAAGGGTGGCCAGGTGTCCTATGAGCAGATAATAAGATCAATATATTTCAGGCAAACTTTTTTTTTCTTTTGACGTCACGCATTTTGTTTTACAACTGTTGTTTTCCACGATATTGTTGATAGTCTCCCCCCCCCTCCATAAATGTGCATGCACAGGAAGCGGAAAGCGGAGATGATACTATCTATAAAAATAGTTACTTGTTGCGTACACTTTTTTTCAATACATCGTGACACCGTTGTCCTGGTATAGTCAGATTTCTCTTGCTTGTCAGTGTGAAGGACACCGACTATTGTCGGGCAAACAGTTCTATTTACTTCGTGCGTGCCGGGAGCACCATGCTGCTCCTTTGGTAAACCTTTTTTGTATTTAGCTAAGAAAGAACAAGGAAGTAATATAAGTATGTAACAAAACAAATCAAATGCTCCGCGTTTAGGATAGAAATCACAAATTGGCTCATTTTACGAGTCAATTGGTGCTAATGTCTTCTAGGATAGAAATCACAAATTGGCTGATTTTACGAGTCAATTGGTGATAATGTCTTCTAGGATAGAAATCACAAATTGGCTCTTTTTACGAGTCTGTTGGTGCTAATGTCTTCTATGGGTCAATATCAGGATATTTATTACGATAACTTTACCCATGATGCATTCGGTTTACTTTACCGAGTGCACATGTATATATGTTTTTAAATTGCGGTGCATTAGGTTTACTTGTTCATTACTCATGGTTCATTAGATTTACTTTACCGAGTATATTATTCATTACTTGTGGTTCATTAGATTTACTTTACTGAGTATATTATTCATTACTTGTGGTTCATTAAATTTACTTTACTGAGAATATTGTTCATTACTTGTGGGCGTTAGATTTACTTTGCCATTTGTATTATCCATTACTCATATTTCATTAGATTTACTCTACCGCGTACACAACATATATTTTTTTCTTGTGGTTCATTAGATTTACTCTACCGTGTACACAACATATATTTTTTTCTTGTGGTTCATTAGATTTACTCTACCGTGTACACATGTATATATTTTTTTCTTGTGGTTCATTAGATTTACTCTACCGTGTACACATGTATATATTTTTTTCTTCTGGTTCATTAGATTTACTCTACCGTGTACACATGTATATATTTTTTTCTTCTGGTTTATTAGATTTACTCTACCGTGTACACATGCATATATTTTTTTCTTGTGGTTCATTAGATTTACTCTACCGTGTACACATATATATATTTTTTTCTTGTGGTTCATTAGATTTACTCTACCGAGTATATTATTAATTACTCGTGGTTCATTAAATTTACTTTAAAGAGTTTTTATGAAAGGAATAGAAAGGGGAGACTACTACAACTCTGACTAAACCTTCCTCAAATGCCTGAGGAAAATTTTACAAGAACTGATGACAAATAGCTAACTCCCAGGTCCATATTCATGTATATATTATACTGATGACAAAAAGCTAACTCCCAGGTCCATATTCATGTAGATATTATACTGATGACAAAAAGCTAACTCCCAGGTCCATATTCATGTAGATATTATACTGATGACAAAAAGCTAACTCACAGGTCCATATTCATGTACATGTTATAGTGATGACAAATAGCTAAATCCCAGGTCCATATTTATGTAGATGTTATACTGGTGACAAATAGCTAAATCTCAGGTCCATATTCATGTAGATGTTATACTGATGACAAATAGCTAACTCCCAGGTCCATATTCATGTAGATGTTATACTGATGACAAATAGCTAAATCCCAGGTCCATATTTATGTAGATGTTATACTGGTGACAAATAGCTAAATTCCAGGTCCATATTCATGTAGATGTTATACTGATGACAAAAAAAAAATCCCAGGTCCATATTCATTTAGATGTTATACTGATGACAAATAGCTAAATCTCAGGTCCATATTCATGTAGATGTTATACTGATGACAAATAGCTAACTCCCAGGTCTATATTCATGTAGATGTTATACTGATGACAAATAGCTAAATCCCAGGTCCATATTCATGTAGATAATATACTGATGACAAAAAGCTAACTCCCAGGTCCATATTCATGTAGATATTGTTATGTTTTGCACAAAAGGTCTTTACAGATTACAACTTCTGGAATGGAAAGAAGCTTATCCTATTGGAAGCTAGGAATGGAATGAAGCTTATCCTATTGGAAGCTAAGAATAGAATGATGCTTATCTTATTGAAAGCTAGGAAAAGACGGGTGGAGATTTTTTTACCACGAACGAGCAATAAAATAGACCCGGACAGAGCTTTCGATAAATTAAATATTCGTTGTTTTCTGCAAAGCATGAACAAAAATAGCCTGCATAAGACAAGGATACGGTCATGATGAATATCATCCGAGCAATATTACGATCTTGAACTCATTTGAGTTTAACCATGATCCATTTTGCCCAAGACCAAAGTGATTCATATTAAAGGCTGATTCAAAATTTAGTGAAATTTAGAAAGGATGATCAAATGTTTCTCTCTGCAGATCTAAGTGAGTTTAAACCAGTGGATGACTCGCCTGCCTCAACCCTCTGTAGTTTATAAAGTAGTAACGATTTTATAAAAAGTGGAAATATAACTGAATTTGTAGAAAATCAGAGATTTCTAAGAGAAACCTATAGAGACCACAGGATTCTATATAGGTAAGGCAAATAAACACATTGATTTAAATATACAACACTATAAAATATATTGATATACTGAAGAGGCGCCGATGTGATGTAATGTGGTAAAAATATCGAAATCTTCTTGTTGTTTTTTTTATTTTTTATTTTTTTTTTTTTGGGGGGGGGGGGGGGCGGGTTGAATATCGATGTAAAATTTACATTGTGTTGATGAAACCTAATTTACCCATAGCAAATTTTTTTGTTTTTTTCTTTCTTTCTTTCTTTGCGAGTCTGGTTTTGATTTGTGGTGCAAGGAAGGCGTAGGTAAGAATATCAAATTTAACTTTAAACTGATATATTGTTGTAATTGCATGTGCGTATTCATTTAAAACACTTGGATTTAAATATCTGTCTCCATGTTGACATATAATACACGGATCTTGCAAGCTTGAGGCACGTATTCTCTACAGTGTCTATTTTGATAAACTTTCTTCACGCTGTCAAGTAATTTCTTCTATCATTGTGAAAGGTTACATAGTATGGTCTGGTTGCAAATTTATGAGAGAAGAAATACCAAGGAGATGTGGATGATAAAAGTTTGAATACAAATGTAAAAAATACACTGATACGTGTTAAATTTCCCCAGTCACAGCAATCTGTTTCCTACATTTACTAAGTGTCTGTCTAAAAATTGTCATGTTCTCACATCACAGGTCAATATGTCATAACGCAGTCAAATTCCAAGAAGACTTTCTGCACATTTTACTCAAGAAAAAACCTGAAATCGCTTCTTTACAGAGGGTAAGAGTAAACGTAGCGAAAAAAATTACATTTATTAGTGCATGTAGAAGTGTTTAATATTTGTGTAAATATAGAAAATAATATTTGTTTAATATATACTTGGAGAATTTACTTTTTTAATTTTTTTTTTTTTTTTTGTTTAGCGAAAGTGTACATATAATAATGAATAGTATTTTAGAACGCAGAGCAAAGGTCACCATTTTTCGGCTTCCAAGTCAAATTGGTCTGAATGAAGGCGGTACAAATTTATAACAGCAGAGAAAAGGCACTAAACTGAAACTTTCACGTGTTAAGAGGAGCGATATTATGATAATCAATGACTCATCCCTATTTCCACTTTTCCTGCCGTTGACAAATAGGTTGGCTGAATTATGCTGTCTAGTATATCTTCATATCTCAATATATTAATTAAACTTTTTTTTACCTGGAAATCATTACCCGAAAGCTTGGCCAGGTGAGGATGACTGATGTTTAAAAGTAGCATATTAAAAGCTATAAATCAAGATATTGTCGTTGGACAAAGGTTATGGCGTACTTAGCGTACTCTCTCTCTCTCTCTCTCTCTCTCTCTCTCTCTCTCTCTCTCTCTCTCTCTCTATATATATATATATATATATACATGTGTGTATTTGTGTGTCTGTGCAGAGTCTACGTACGTCCGTCATTATGTGTGCATGTATTATGTATGTTCGTCTGTATGTATATATGTTGGTACATGATAGGTGGATGGCTTATGATACTCCCCCAATATTTACCATTCTGGTTTTATTGCGTCTGAATAGTTTGAATTTCAATTTCAAACCTTTACTGTTTGTGCTTGTTTGGTTTTATTTTTGTTTGTTTAATGTTTTTTTCATTGTTTGATTTTTCTCTTTTCATGGGGGGGGGGGGGTGATTACCTGTTTTTAATCAATAATGGATTTAAATGTCATGAAACATTTACCATTTGTATAATCACATGTATTTCAACTTATTTTAAATGTTGTTTAAAGATCACTATAAATCCGATGTTGTTAAACGCACTTAAGGTACGTTGTTATAACTTGTACGGTTGTTTTTAAATCAACAAATATTATATCCTAAACTGGTAAATGTAGTCATCTATTCAACATTACATGACAATCGTCCACTTGTGGCCTTATTCTTATTTTCTTTCTCAAAAATGAATGTTTAATTTGTATTAAATGTAACTTCCGTAACAAAACCTATGGTAAGTGCAATTTTATTCTCGTATCCGTTTATAGCTTGTTAGATTTTAGTGATTATTTGTATGATTATGGGGAATTGGTGTTGGGAAGATATTTCTTAAACCAAGTAATCGGCCAATTACTGGGAGCACACTTTATGGTTGCGTTGATAAGTTTCATGAAATGGATCCTCCCTAATTTCTTAACATCAGGAATTTTAGGGATATTTTCAAGTACAAGTGTTTATTAATTTTATTTAGGAATAATTATGTGCATAGCATTATGTGTTTGGATCATTTTTCGTAATACGTGACATGAAATAGCGATCTACGGCTTAGAAAAGAGTACTGATAAATCATACGAATGTGAAGCAAGAAAAATCATGCAAGTGTCAAAATCAGAGTCTAGTAAATGTGTGGTAGTGGGTCACCTACCGTGGTGTGTCCTTGCGCAAGGCACTTTACTCCAATTTCCTCGGCACTAAATAACCTACTCGTGTTGCTGTGCCGTAAAACCAAACCAAAACCAAACCTTGCGATTGAGAACATCATCGTATGTATAGTGTGCTGGATTATTAAAAAGGTTCACACGATCTTAAGTTACAAGTGTACTATTTTTCATTGGTTATATCTTGAGTGATTTAGAGGTCTGACCCAAAGAATCAGTCCAGACCAAGATTTCATGACCAAAACCCTATTACTGTCTGCATGTGAAAACAAGTTTTAAGTGAAAATGACAGAAAGGATACTTTGATAAATTTAATTACTGGTATAAGGTTTCCATATTTAATCGCTGACAAATATATACTAGCATCCCTTTTTCATTAATTTAATGTTGAAATTGATTTTTGTGACTTGCCTAAGGCCATAATAATAATAATAATAATAATAATAATGAGGACTTTGTATAGCGCCTAATCTTTAGAAGCTCTAAGCGCTTTACAACATTATATAACACCTAAACAAATATATATAATGATATGATTACGAAAAGAAAGAAAAAGCAAACACCATGAAGTTAGAAAACAAAAACATGCTGAAAATAGTTAAGGTAAGAAAACATTAAGTCCTTAGGTCTATTCTTGCAGTCGAAAAAGGTGAGTTTTAAGAGCACTCTTGAATGAGATCACTGTGTCTTTGTGCCTAAGTTCAGTTGGCAATTCGTTCCACGTTGCTGGGCCCTGGTATGCAAAAGAACGTTGTCCGTATGACTTCATTTTGGTATTGGGAATAATGAGAATACGGGTGTCGGAAGAGGCGCGTAAGTATCTTGCTGGTGTGTACACATGGGTGATGTGAGATAGGTATGTTGGACTGGTGCCAGTCAGTGAAACGTAGCACAGAGAACAAATTTTGTGTTTGATTCTGGATCGAATGGGTGTCCTGTGTAGGATACAGAGCAGGGGAGAGGTGTGCTCTGTTCGTGGTACTCTAAGAATGATCCGAGCAGCTGTGTTTTGAACTTTTTGAAGTTTCTGGAGTAGATACTGAGATGAACCAGATAGAATTGAGTTACAATTGTCCAGTCTTGAAAGTACTAAGGAACACACAAGTGTTTTAGTGGCGTCAACTGAAAGATAATTGCGAATGGAGCTGATCCGTCTCAGCTCAAGGTATGCAGCCTTGCATATGTTCATGACATGTTGGTGCAATGAGAGTGTACTGTCTAGAGTAACACCTAGGTTTCGTACTGACTGTGTGAATTTAATATTGGTGTTGCTGATATTTATTGTTTGAGGTAAAGGATGTGAATGAGAAAGTCTTTGTGTTGTAATCAGAATGGCTTCAGTTTTATCATCATTCATCTGCAGCTTGTTACATGTCATCCATGATTTCACATCGGAAATACACCTCTCTACACCTTGGATGGTAGCATCAACTTCAGTTGGGTGGCTAGATTTTTATATTTGGGTGTCATTATCGTACAATTGGTGAGACACTGGGTGACGATCTATGACACTTGAGAGCGGCTGAGTGTATAGAATGAAGAGAACAGGTCCAAGAACAGAACCCTGTGGAACACCAAAACATAGATCAACTGGGCTGGAGTGTTTTCCATTTGCGGACACAATTTGTGTCCTGTTGACCAAGTAGGACTTGAACCATAGTAAGGCTGTATCGTGAATGCCAAATACATGACAGAGACGGTGAAGCAATATATCATTGTCTATTGTGTCAAATGCTGCAGACAAGTCAAGGAGGGTGAGGACTGTAATCTTTCCACTATCCAAAGCAGAGAGAAGGTCGTTAACTACTTTCAGAAGGGTAGTTTCGGTACTGTGGCGAGGGCGATATGCAGACTGTACATCGCTAAAAAGACTGCTTGAATTCAGATGAGATACAAGTTGGGATAGAACAACTTTTTCTAAGATTTTTGACATGAATGGGAGGTTAGAAACAGGGCGGTAGTTCTTTAAATCGTTATGGTCAAGTGTTGGTTTCTTCAGCAGAGGCTTTACAATGGCAGTTTTGAAAAATGATAGAAATTCGCCGGATGAGAGAGAAGTATTAATAATATCAGTTAGTGAAGGCAATATTGGATCTAAGCACGCAAGCAGCAGTGATGTCGGAATCTGATCAAGTTCACATGACTTTGGGGCACTCTTCATCATGATTGTACGCACTAAATCCATAGAGACAGGTTCAAATGCTGCTAACGGTTGCCGCTGAAATTCTGTATCGCAACTGTATGGTGACGACGACTCAATTGAAATTATGTTGTCAAGCTTATCTCTAATGGTTTGTTCTTTGTCACGGAAGAAATTTGCAAACTGGTCCGGAAGGTCGACTGGAGAGAAGGTAGTTGGAAGTGGTGTGCATTTGTTCCTTGACATTAGCTTGTTAGTAATCTCGAAGAGCTCTTTGCAGCTGGAACTTTCAGTGATCTTAGCACTGTAGTGGGCTGATTTCGCTGCATGGACTATGTTTGTGACATTCTTCTTAGTGGCTTCATAGATTTGCTTATGAATGGTGAGTCTGGTGGAAAGCCAAAGCCTCTCAGCCTTACGGCGGTCTCTTTTAGCAGTGCGAAGCTGGTCCCTAACACTGCTATACCACGGAGAACACTTTTGAATTGATACTCTGCACTTGGTTGCTGGGGCATGTTTGTCAAGCACTGAACGCAGGCAGTTATCAAGTTGTTCTGCTGTAGGAGGTAGCAAAGTTGTTAGGATTGCTTGGATGTCATGCATTAGTTGAGTTCTATTTATCATACGGAGGTTTCTCTTAGTAGCAAATAAAGGTGGAGGGTTTGGGACTGATACGTCAAGATGGCATATACTGCAGAGGTGATCTGATGCAAGTTCGTGGGACACCAGGGAGGACTGTAGAATATTATCATCAGGTCTATAAAGAATCCAGTCTAAAATGTGACCATGTTTATGGGTGGGTTTGCTAAGTGACTGTTTGAGGTTGAAAACGTGAATGGAATCTAGCAGTTTTGATGTGTATGGGTTTCCAGGACAGTCAAAGTGAAAGTTGAAGTCTCCATGCTTCCGTACATACGTGATTTTTCCTCTGTAGAAAAAAAAAAGTAATCCTAGATGGACCAATTATTTTCACAGGACCATAGCCAACAATAATCAAAGGTGAACAATGTGCTTGATTTACAGGTCGCCAAAAACAGAGTTGTTAGAGTATGCATTTAGCATTGTATGAGTAGGCGAGTGTTTGCAGCTTTGTCTGCATGGGACATGTTTTCTAATGTATGATACAGACTGTATATGCCCCATAATAAAACCGGTGGTATATCGGCCTTGTACCTTGTAACTAATGTTGATATGCTTGACATTGTTATCCCTTTAATGTTGGGCTTTTATCTACAGAGTCTGAATATTAAACAAGCATATGCATATGATTTATGATAATGATCTTCTTGTTACATAGACTCTGACACAGTCTGTATTCATCTTTTCTAACCACATAAAAGTTGACATCAAATTGTAAACTGCGCGCTGTAATAAACATTAATGTCTAACAAGCAGAAGTCCTCAGTGTAAAAACTATATCACAGGACCAACCAGCGCCGCCTTGTACAATGTAATGCAACTTGAGCAAGAACATTTAAATTTGCGCAGCTGTGTTTTATGATAAATGTCTGTTCCTGACAGAATTGTTGGGCTGAGTGCAAAATGATCCCCAATCGTCTTCTCGTGGAAAATTGATACATTTTAAATTAGCTTTATGAAAATGATATGAAAATTAAAAAGCGGTTTGTAGACTTCAACACGTCTATGATTCTTCTCAATGAAATGAAAATATTCTAATTTCAATTACCGATATGTCAAACAATCTTCGTGTTTTGTATCACCAATTTATAACAAATCCTATAACAGTGTATGTGTGCACCTCTTCAGATCATGTCTGTTTCTATATAAATTATCTACATTCAGTTATTTATTTAGGATAAATTTCGGAGCTTGCTATCAACAACAAAGCTACTAAGATTTGCTAAATATGCCTCGTTGTTTTGAATTGTTTTCTTCTTCATAATATATGTTGTGTTTATGGCAATAGAATAATGTTGTAAGTCTACTTACACAAAATACAATCGACTTTTTTCTCTCTTTAAGTTTCTTATTATACATCTCTCATCCTACGTTTATCATAAGTTTGTTATTTTCACTGCACCATTTATATTAATGTAATCAGTCTTCTACGGACGGAATAAAGAATGATGGTGGTTATGATGGTGATGACGATAATGAGGATGATGATGTGTTACTTTTTTTCACACGGTGGCCGAGATCGTCTAAAATAAGTTTTAGCTGAATATTCTTGTATGTGTTATTATAGCAATGTGAAGCGCGGAGTGTATGCCTTTTGCTTCTCTCCTTTGATGTTTTGGCTCGTGTGCAAGAAACTACAAGTAACTACCTCGTAGTTGTGGGAAGATAGTGATCCTGGCTCTTTTTCTGTTTTCTCGTTGTGATTTTTTTGTTCCGATTCAATCGCATTCTCAAGCTCGCAGTTACGTGCTCGCTTGCTCGCTCCCTCCTCTACACTTCAAAATCACAACGAGAAAACAGAAAATGAGCCAGGATACACTATCTTTCCACTACTTCTAAATTTTCCTAATTAGAGATAACCTTTATTGTATAATATGGTTGAAAATATACACAACTATCGTTACCAATCAATTAACGAGCTAACATATAAAACAACAGCTAGACCAATCGTTATAGTTAACTTAAATCTAAAATATGTAAGAACAATTGATTCTATCAGAGGTGCAGCTGCATACGTTGGTCTTTCACCATCAACTATCACTGATTCTTGCAAAAACCTAAATAAAATTAGTTATTCTAAAAAATTTGAATCAATTTTAAAATTACGATGACACTTTTCTTGATGAATGGAGGGATCACCATGATGACAGTGTTTTGTTGCTTGAATTAGCAGAAATGTTACCAATTATGAAAAAAACTTAAGTTTTAATAATTCTTCACTTAAAATTAATAACTATATCTCAATCTGACTCCCCCCTATCCTTTTATTCACACAAAATTTATATTACTATTTCATCATTACTCTCATCCTTACCAGTTGCCCATTCGAACTTAAATAAATTTGTAATATTTTTTGTTTCATCATCTATTTTTTTCAGTAATTTTTTTTTTGTTACTAAAACTTCAATTTCTTCAAGCAATTTAATTATATCATCCATTATTACACTTATTTTAGACAAAATTATCTTCCTCAATTGAATTTCTAACTATTTTATTGTCGTCTTCAACATCATCACTAATCACAACTTTGAACACATCTTCATCTTTATTCTCAAGATATTCATCATGATAAGCGTAAAATACAATAGCTTTTGCGATAATATAATTCATGCCATCATACTCATAAATTAAAAACTTTATATCGTCGCTACTTACTGACATACCTGGTTGAATTATTTTACAAAACTGACTGAACTTAACGCGTTCATCATTTATAAAACACTTTGTTTTATTATCAATAGTGATTTTAGTAAATGTATCTTTCGCAATTGGGTCATACAAATTATTAACAGTAACTTAATGTTTCAAATAAATTTTCAACAAAATTAAAATATTCGGATTCATCATAATTTACCAAAGATAATTTAAGTTTACCACCAGATTTAAAACAAGCACTACAAAATTCATCATTAAAACTCTCATACCATTGTTCACCACAGTACATTATCTTTTTCATTTTTTTGTCAGTGTCTTCAACAGTTATATTTTCAAAGTTCATTCTTATGACTTATATTCACACAAAATTAAACAGGAATATCTTTTTATTTATTATATTCTTTTTCATAATCTTTTTCATAATGCCCCATTCTTAAAGGCAACAAATCACTTAACATATCATCCTTAATTCTAAATTCCTGGATCAAATCTATCATACAATATTTTTCTCCCCTTAAGTACGTTCTTAATTGATTCAAAATCTTGTTATACGTTGTCATTGCAAACTTACAAGCTGACTTTTTATTTTCAAAATTAGGTTCAATCTTTTTTGTGATAGCATTTAATCCAATACCTACAACTGAAATTATCAAGAAAAAAATATTTTCTGTACCACCAGTTGATGCTACACCTCCTGTTGTCAATAATATTGGTATATAACCAGTTAATCTTAATATTCTTTCTAAATACCTGTAAGTTTTCTTTGCACAATAAAATTTTTTATGATAATAATGATAATACGCAGTTAATTCATGTCCTTCATTTTCAGGTATATTATACGAAATATGATTAAAATTAATTACATTCTTTTTTGTCATTTTATTTCTTAAATTACATAAAATAAATCAGATAATGATATTTCTAATTTTAAAGAAATAAGATCAACTATTTTTTCATAATTAACATCATCTTTTATTTCATTTAAATCTGAATAAAAATCTTTGTTTTTAATCTTAATTAGCTTAGCCTCATCATATTCTGTCTCCATTTCCCAATTTATTTCTTCATTAATATCACTTAACTTTTTAATTTCATCATAAAACTTTTGTTTCGTATCATCCTTTAAACTTTTTCTAATTCTGTCCTTTGTCTCTATTGCTGTATAAATTTCTTTATCACTAAATTCTATTTTATTTTTTAATGCTGAAGCAATAACAAAGTAACTTGTAGATAAAATATGTGCATCATCAGAAATGTTCATGAACGTCTAATATTGTATCAACATCGTTATAATCTAAACCCATCATTCTGAATAAACGTCTTTTTGAAAATCTTTCTTTTAGTTCTGGTTTTTTAAACATTGTAAATCTTTTTTACTTACATTTTCTTCTAAGCAATCGTTATTTAACTTATGTCTTTTCTCGTCTGATTTCTTTGCAAAACTTCGTTTCCTTATGACACCAGCATCAGAAATTAAATGCACAATCTCAACATCTAACTCTAAAATAATATCATGAACCAAATTTTCAATAAATTTTTCCTGTTCATTTATTGCACGATCTGAACAAAATTTAACCATAACATCAAATTTATTAATTTCGTCACTTAATTGATTACTTCTCATTGCAGTTACAGACATTAAGCTATTTTTAGTTCACTTTTTTCAACAATAACATCATTTTTATAACTACTTAATTTTCTTCTTGCTTCTGTTGACAAATCTATTTTATATTTAGGATCAAAATTTTTTTATAAAACTCACGACAAACTTCAACAATATGTGAAATACGTTTTTCATCAGCATCAACCATTTATTATTTTATTATTTTACAAAATTTACACAAGGTCATCTAAAGTAAATATTTGAAAATAACTTAAACCAGGATTTGTAACTTCTGCATTTGTACACAAAATTCTGTAACTTTTATATTTTGTAACAGTCTCTGTAGGATCAAGAGCAAATTCCTGAACAGTATTTGCAATATAAACACCTGTTGCTGTGTATAAAGTATCAGCTGAAGTTGCAAAATTATTGTTTGAACCGTCAAACTGCCAATTGTACAATCTTTCTGCACCAGATTGTTTTCCCCTTAACTGAAATTTCCAAACAGCAACTGCAACAGGACACTCAATTTTTAACCATAAATTTGTTGTTTGTCCATTTGTTGCCCATTCATTTACAGAACCACTTGTTGTTAATTGCTGCGAGAACGCGTTCCACGCAAAATAGTTTGGGTAAGTAGTTGATGAACTTGCAATAAAACCATTTCTACTACCACTATTTTCAGTTAATATTGGTATAAAACCAACATTATTTTTAACTCTTTTACCATCAACATAAGCCTTATTTGTTAAATCATCAACTGTACTTGGTGCCGCACTTGATGTTACCTTATGTGTTCCCATAACTAACGCACCTGTCATTGTATCACCAACTTTTTTAACTGAATAATCTTTTAAAACTTTGTAACGTACAGCATAATCATCAGCAGCAGGTGTTATAACTTGTAAACCGCTAAGTACAAATCCCCCAATATTTAATGAACCTAACATTGTTGAACCAGTACGTGGAACATATAACGACGCTTCTGCCTTAAGTTGTAAATAACTTACAGCGTCAGTATCAGCAGGTGGATATGATGTTGGTAATCCTGTAATCTTGCCTGTACTTGTAAACGACAATACACCAGTCATGGTGTCTCCACTTTTTGTTACTTTAGAATTACTTAATGTATTAAGCTGAGCTAAACTTGTAGCCTGACTCAAGTTGCCACTAACAAGTGGGTATGTTGTTTCTAAATTTATTATTTTTCTACCTGTTATGTTTATGTCACCTGTAATAATGTCACCAGTTTTCTTTACGTAATTATTTACATCACCACCCGCATAATTTCCAAACTTTGTATAATACGACATTTTTATTTTATTATTGCAGACTACATTTTAATCTAAATTTAAAAATAAAACATGAGCGTTATAAACTTTGACACAGAAAATGTACTTAATCAACAGCATAACAACAATCTCCCAAATTGTCATTACCTTATTGTTGGTAGAACAGGTTCAGGTAAAAAGAATCTTTTGTTAAACTTGCTCTTAAAAGATAATCTTAATTATGACAAAGTTCATATTTATACCGTAAATCCACAACAGGACAAGTATCAGTTATTAACAGAATTTAACGAAACATTAAAAGAAAAACTTAATGTCAAAGATGATACTTACACGATAAGTCAACCTGATGACGTGATACCTGTTAAGGAACTAGACGACAAAGAACATAAAATTATAGTTTTTGACGATATACCTCTAGAACATAAAGAAATTGACAAATAAAATCTTATTTTTCACTATCACGAAACAAAAGATGCAACTCAATATTTTTGGCACAAGGTTACTACAATGTTGTCAGATTTATAAGACGAAACACAAGATGCTTTATTTTATTCTCAGGTTTGGACAACACAGACGTCAAGAACATAGCTCATGAACAATGTGGCGATGTCTCAAAAGAGAAATTTGCTGAATATTACCACAAAGCAACAAAAAATAAACATGAATTTCTTTTATTTGACAGATTTGCTACAACAAATGACAACATGTTTAGATGTTGCATTGATAAGTATTTGGCAGACAACAATGTTGTCAGCTAAATTCTGTCTAATCATTAACAATAAATGGACAGACGAGAAATACTTAAAAAACTAGTTGAGTCTAGACAACGTGCTAAATCTATTTTTGACCAAGCACGTTTTGGCGAACAAGCAATACAGGAAGCACGCGCAGAATCACTATTACATGTAACTCAGTATATTTCTGCTGTTAAAGATATAATCGACAAAAAACAGGACGAGGCAATAGCAGCATTAAAATCAACACAGAAAGAAATTTTAGATAAACAAACTTCACAAAATATAATTTTAAACAATATTCAGCAACAACAGCAAACAAAACCTAAAATACAACCACAAATACAGCAACCACAAGCAATAATGCCACAAATTATTGATGAACTGCTAATAACTTTTGAAGAACTAGTTGTTCCTGTTAAAAATGAAGAAGAACTTATTGGTGCAACTGTAGAAGATATTGAAAAAAGAAATAAAATATATAACAATTACGAAAAATATCTTCAAGAAATTACTAACAAATTAGAAAATAATCAAATTTATCCAGAACTATAAAATTATGAAAAACTTGATTTGACTCAATTAAAAATGCTTAAGGAAGCAATAACAACCATAAATAAAAAAAAACTAATAACTCAAGCAAAAGTTTTAGAAATTAAGGATGACCACAAATCAATGAAACAGTTAGGTAAAGATATTAAAAAAGTTATTGATAGGGAAGAAAAAAAATCTTGTTCCGGTATCAGAATTTTTAGTTCAACAAAAGAGATGATTGACCATTTTTTATTGCTTATATCAGCTAAGGAACCAGGCAACACTGGATCTGAAATTGACAATGAGATTGTGGACATTCTTGATAAATTAAGAAATTCTGGTTTGTTAACAACTGATGAATATAACATTCTGCATACATATCTGGTTTAGAAACACAATGTGTTTAGACTATTTTCTTTTTTAATTTTGTATAATCAATAATAATAATGCAAACTACACTATTTCTCGATTCGTCACAAACAACAAGCAATAGCGCTAATTTTAGTGTAAGTTATAATCCACCAATACAGCTTGACACAAAAGAAAAATATGAAATAAGTCTTATTTCTGCAACAATGTGGAACAGCATTCATAATATTAAACCTAACATTAACGACGACTTTACTTTCAAAGATCTTGCAGGAAATTGGAAAAGCGTAAAAATACCACCAGGTGCATATAACGTTCCTGAACTTAATACAGCAATAAAATCCTTAATATCTGAGAACGGTGGTAATCCTGATAATTTTTTACTTGAACCTAATTATAATACATTACGTTCAAAAATTACATTATCAGGTAATTGACGTAAGTAAACCTTACACAGTAGGATCACTCTTAGGTTTTAACAAACAACAATATGGTTCAGCAGTAACTTCACCCATCAAATATGACGGAGAAAATCCAGTTGACATAAGTTATGCGGATGTAATATTAATTAATTGCTCAGTAGCAGATGGTTCATATACAGCAAAAGGCTCAAAAGGTGAGGCAATTTATGCGATTTCACCTGACGTTCCATCTGGTACACTGATGCAGATTATACCTCGTGAAAAAATATATTATCCTGTAAACCAGTACGAGCAAATATCAACAATAAGGATGACACTAACTGACCAATCTGGTGCTCAACGTGATTTTAATAATGAAATAGTAACATATTACCTACATTTACGACAAAAAAAATAAAAAAATTTTCTAATCATGAACAATAATGACAGGATCAATAATAAACAGAAGAAAAATGTGTCGCAAAAAAGTTATTGGTGGCAGTATATTTAGCAGTATTTTTTTAAAAATAGTTAAACAGGGTCCTGCACTTACAACAAAACTATCACCTGTTGCTTTTAATGCAGCTAAGTCATTTGCTTCTAAAGCAGGTGCCGCAGTAGGAGAAAAATTAGCTGAAAAAAATACGTGGAGTATCAACAACAGTTACCGCACCACCACAACCACAGCCGGAAATAACAATGACACCGTCATACACAATTAATGTTCCACCAATAACAAATGAACAAATAACTGAAGCAATAAAATAAATTGCACCAACAGCAGAAACAGCAAAAGCTATGATTAAAACAACAAAAAAACTTTTATCTCAAGAAGGAGAAAATATTATTAGAAAATTAGCATTAATTGTGTAATAAAATTTTATCTAAACTTTATCAATAATATGACGTCACTAAGGACCTATCTTGACATTACCGAACAACAGGAAATTGATGAGTCTTCAACTGAATTCGAATACATTGAGTACTTGCCAGACAAGACAGGTTACAATGAATCTCAACAAATAATTAATACACGAGACGAAGACATTTACCTGTTACCACATAAAGCATTTATTGAAGTACGAAGTCAGTTAATGACAACAGCTGCTGTACCTATTGCACATGCTGCTGGTACAGAAATATCACTTTTAAATAACGGTTTTAGTTTATTTAGATCAGCAAGATACTTGATTGGTAACCAGGTTCTTGAATAAATTCTTGATAATTTACCAATAGTTAGTACTGTTATGAACCTAATTTCTTTTTCTGACGATTATGCGCGATCAACAGCAACAAATATGCATTGGTTCAAAGATACAGGAACAGGTATTGCGTCAAGAATAGAATTTGTACCACAGTCTGCCGCTCTTGCAGCTGGTGCTAATGACGCTGCAACATTAGTCATAATAATGGATTTTATAACTACAGTATCAAACAGACTTGGAATAACTCCACCTGCTGCCGCTGCAGATTTACCAACAACAGTTGCAGTTATGATAAACGTTTGTAATGAAATCGGTATTACACCACCTGCTGCTGCTGATGATACTGCTACATCTCTTGCAAAAGCAAATGAAATTAATTATGCAACAAAAATAACTAAATTATACAACGACGGATATGCAAAACGTAGATATTTAACTGACAATGGAGCACAGGTAACATTTATTTTACCACTAAGTTCAATATTTGGTTTTTGTCGAGGTGTAAATAAAGTTTTTAGAGGAATTAAGCATTCGATTGTCCTAACAAGATCTGACAACAATAATACAGTATTTAAAGCAGTAGGTGTTGCAGACGGTCAATTTGTCGTAAACTATCTCGCAATGTGGATGCCAAAGGTTGTACCATCAATATCTGTTGAACAAATATTAAATGACGCTCTTCAAACATATACACGAAAGGTGTATTTTGAGCAAAATAAAGTTTACAAAATATCTGCACCCCCAACTGCAAATTACACGTGGAGAATGACATCAATATCTTTTCTTGAACTACCACGGCACATTTATGTCGTGTTTCAAACTTTAGCACGAGCAGATGGTGATCAAACAACTAACAAACGATTATTTGACAACATGGGACTCACAAGAATTAATGCAAGAATAAATTCACGACAATATCCTGAACGAGAATTCGTTTGTAACTTCACAACAGGAGTAAATCAAAATGTGTCACGACCATACTATGCGTTAAAAGAGGCAATGGAGAAATATAACGACACTGACAGTGGAAGTCAGTTGTCAATAGAAGAATTTAGAAACCTTTACCCAATATTTCATTATGATGTTAGCAAGCATGCTGAACGTCTTAAGACGTCTCAAGCAGATATTGAAATAAATTGGTCACTTACTGCTGCACCTGCAGCAAACTATTATGTTTATGTACTTATTACTTCTGACAGATATGTAACATTAGATGCTGTTAAAGGAAGAATGTACATTCAGGTGTAAATGCTTTGCATTTTAAGTGTAACTTTTATCTAAACTTTAATTATAATGTATTACGAACAAGAAGTATATTTGTCAAAAGGAAAAATTAAAAAATTAATTGATGCCGTAAAAAATAGAAAAAGTGTATCGTTAAAAATAGATTATAAAGGAACAGAAAAAATTAAACTTTATTTAACAAAAACGCAGATTATTAAGTTCAACAAAGGATCACCATTTGTTATTAACTTATCAAAATCACAGATTTCTGTTATGTCTAAACACGGTGTTTTTTTTAGGCACAATTGCAGCTTTTGCGAAAACTTTGTTACCAATTATTTTACCAAACATATTACCTATGCATCTCGTGCAGTAAGCGCAGATGTTTAAAAAGCTGTTAAGGGAAACGGAATTAAAAGAACTTGAGTCAACTTAGCAGACAACAATGTTGTCCGCAAAAATGTTATCTAACAAGTAACAATAATGCCGCCTAAAGACGAAGAACTGCTGCAAGAACACGAAAAGCACCAGCAAGACGAAGAAGAACTACAGGTGGACTTTACATACCACTAATTTCAGACTTATTTGGAGGTTTAAGTAGTTTGCTAAAATAATGTCAACTTTGTTGACCAAATTTTATCTAATAATATCAATAATGCTTGCAAAAAAGAAATGTAGATGCACAAAGAAAACTATAAAAAAAAAATGAAACAAATTCAGGGCGGGTTTTTGCTACCAATGCTGTTAGGTTCAGCAGCAAGTCTGCTGTTGCCAAAACTGATGGGAAACTGTCTGGTGTTGCTAGGTACAAAAAGGATGTAACTGCGTTGTCTAACTTTGACATACATGATAAGTTAAAAAATGTTAAAGGATTTATTGGTGTATTCTACAAGGACAAGTTGCCAGGACACATGAAACCTAATACGTCATGTGTAATTAATATTCAGAACTTTAATGACGGCCATGGAACACACTGGACTGCACTTTATAATAACAACTATGTTGATTCATTTGGTTTACCACCATCAGATGCAGTTAAGAAATTTGTTAACAAATATGTAAATTATAACTCGACACAAATTCAACCAATAGGTACAACTGCATGTGGTTATTATTGCATAATGTTTATCAAACAAATGTCACGCGGTATGTCATTTATAGATTTTATAACGCAGTTTGAAACCCCAGCAAGTTTAAATAATGACAAAATTGCAGTAAATTTTGTGTGAATATTAAGTATAAAATGACAACTACATATTGCCTTAAGTGCAAGATACAAACTGCAAACACAGATGAAGAAATTGTAACAACAAAGAACAATAGATTGATGATGAAAAGCATCTGTGGTGTTTGTGGTAAAAAGAAAAGTGTATTTATTAAGAAGCCAGTCGTGGAACAAGAGGTTCTGGGTGAAGGAATAAATGTTAATTTACGACCAGACTCACCTGAATTATGTATCGCGCCTTAAAAATAAAAGTTTTTAAAACTAAAATAATAAAATATGTGTAACTGCGGCGTAGATCACCACCTATGCATTGAACATGATAAAGTTGTGTGTTATTGTAAAAAAATGTGATAATCGCAAAATTGTTGGAGGTGCAGTTCATATTCATAAAATTATTGGTAAATTACCAAAACCTAAAGGCGGTTGGACATTGCCAGGACATAAATATACAGGACCGTGGAACCCACTTGAAGAGCAATTTGATGAAAACGATAATCCGTTGCCAGGACAAGAACCTTTTAATCAAGTTGATGCAATAGCAATGAGACATGACATATGTTACAGAGACATATGAAAGCAGGGTGTTCCTGGTGACAAACTAGGTTGCGACAAAGTTATGTTAGATGAGTTAAGCAACATGCAACCACAAAATTTACGTGCACGTATTGACAGAAGATTTGTACAAGGAATTATTGGTTCAAAATATAAATTAGGTTTAACAGTTCCTCCACCGTTTGTTTCAGAGAATCTTGCAAATGAGTTACATAAACCAAAAAAAAAGTTTTTTTAAGACGACGTGTAGTTGCAAATGCTGTTGATGACATATGGTCTGATGACTTAGCTGATATGTCAGAATTTGCGGAACATAATTATGGTAATAAATATTTGTTGAACATAGTTGACTTACAAAGTAGATATGCGTTTAGTGTGCCAATAAAAAATAAAATGGGTAATATGATCACAAATGCGTTTCAGAAATTAATTTCAGATACTCAACGTAAACCTAATAAAATCTGGACTGATCGTGGTGCAGAGTTTTATAACAAACAGTTTGAAACTTGGTTAAAGAATCATGACATCACAAAATACACAACAGGAAATGAAGGCAAAAGTGTAATTGTTGAACGATTTAATCGTACAATAAAAGATAAAATTTATAAGTACATGACAGCAAATAATAGTAACAATTATGTTGACACATTACATGAACTTGTAGATGAGTAAAACAGTAGCAAACATAGAACGTTAAAAATGTCACCTAAAGATGCAATTAAGTTTCCTGTATTTGCAAACGAAAACTTGTACCGTATACATAAATTTAATGTTGACGATAAAGTCAGAATTTCAGTAACAAAAAAAATATTTGAAAAATCTGCAACAGCAAATTGGTCAGAAGAAGTATTTGTGATTCATGATGTTTTAACAACGATACCTGTAACTTACAAATTACGAGATTTAAATAACGAAGATATTACATGAAGTTTTTACGAACAAGAGTTACAAAAGACTGACCTGGACGTTTTTGTTATTGAAAAAAATAATAAAAACTAAAGGCGAGCCACGTGGTGGTCGAAGTTTAGTTAAGTGGCGAGGATATAGTGACGTATTTAATAGTTAGGTACCAACAACAAGTATAAAACCGTATGTTTAACGTACTCGTTGAATTATTGTTTTGTAAATATGTTTGTAATTAATTTGCACACTTCTGTACTTAACAGGCTTGCATAAGGAAATTAGATAATGTTTCCGTCCAACAGATAATTCTGTCATCAGTAAAAATATTTTTGCAAAAATAAAATCAAATTTTATATTTTTTTGTCTTCCTGGAATCTTAATGTTCATAAACTGAATAAGTCTTGCATAAAAACTTTTCATTTCAGATTCAGTTAAGTTCAACTTTTTTTTTTTTTTTTTTTGTTAAATGATATTTGACGTTGTACCTACCTGTTGTTTTTTTTTTTTTTTTTTCACATTCAGGCAGCAGCAGGAGGAGAGTGCAGACGTGTGGCAGACGTTCTACGGTAGAAGGAGACGCAGTGGACGAGGAGGGAAGGAGGCAGTCTTGGCAGCCTTGCAGCAGCTATGGGACACCCAACTACAACTACAATGACTCGCTCTTGGTGTGGAAGTATGGGGCCAAGCTGCTGTGCTGACCAATCGAGGAAATGTCGACCTATCCCCCCGCCAACAGCCGACCACATGGAGCAGCATATAGCGAGCTACCAAGGGGGCGCTGCGTTAAAAAGAGAGCCCGCATGGCAGATAGACAGAACTTCTCTACCGGGGACCACCTGCTGTTAAAAATAGTCCTTCTAAGGGCTAAACAGTCCTTCTAAGGGCTATCATATTGACTGAATCAATGGGGTTTTCAATTTGGCTTTTTTTTCGAAAACCCCTTTTGATTATACTCTTTCAAAACACAAATTTGATCAATTTCGAACCACCGTCTAAAATACAATCTCTAATTTATTATCTGTGCGTGATACAAAAATGATATGAGTAACTTGTACTCGTTTATTGATATTTTTTTGGACAACATATGTACACTATGTACGCAAAATTCAAAATTAATTTGAATAAATTAAACAAAATTTTGAAACTTGAAGCATTGTCATAATTGAACAAGTGGCTTACACTTTATTGGTATTAGGGACAGCCCGACTTAGTTTAACTGGGCAGAATTTGATCATGTATGTACGTTCCTGGCGTTTCAGCTTCCGTCACGCTTCGCGCTTTCGCTTGCCTCGCCCGTGCTACGTGCCACTCCTGACTGACAACTTGAAGCAATTCAATCAACAACGTGCTCTACAACGCGCACATATATACCTGTAAACATTGTGGTTCTAGTCCTATGTACAGGTATATCAACACACCTTACGATTTCGTGCGTTCAGTGAACCCCCTTTGTGGGGAAACCATGCATTGACTGTAGGGTGTGTTAAATGTACTCACTCTCCAATAGCACGCATTCATTTTAACCTCCTTAGTGGGGAACCATGCTGCGCTGGAGGGGTGTACATCTGTAAGTGTCAGGTGTGTTACGAACTGTTAACACACCTGACCAAAATAAAAATGTGTTCAATCACATATTTAATCCCCCTAACGGGGGTACATAGTCGTGCATGCCCGAAGGGCGCATACGACTTTAATCCAAGAACTAACTAACTAACTAACCTGTTGTTGGTGGCTAGTACTGTTTTTTGTAAATAACAACATTTTGGTAATATTCAGGAAGAACTTCACCGTCGTCAGGAAGATATTCATCTGTCACATATTGTTCTGGTGAATATATTTGTTGCTCTTGTTGAACAACATTTTTGTCTTTTGCTAAAGCAAGTATAGGTTGTGATTGAGCATATATTCTTTTTAAAATTGATAGCATAATATAATATAATTTATTTAAATTGTAAATTTTATATTACACTAAGTATAAAAGATGAACAAAGATTTATGTTATGACAAAATAAAAAAAATTGTTAAGGAAGTTTTAAAAAATAAAATTCGTCAGAGAACGGAGGATTGGTACAAGCTGATGGCAACAACAGTTGGTGGTTCAGAAATTGCTACAATATTAGGAGTTAATCCGTACAAAAGTTTGCAAGATATTGCAAAAGAAAAGTACAAAATGCGTAAACGACAAAATGTTCAGTTTGAAATATCACTATCATGTTATTGGGGTAAATTATTTGAACCAATAATTTTAAAATATGTTGAACATGACTTTGGTGAACGAGTTTTGGGAAATAACATTTGTGTAACAACAGATTTTGATATCAGGTACTCGCCTGATGGGTATGTTGTTGGAAGATTTAATAATTACAAACTTATTTGTAAAAATGAAAATGAAAAAGAAAGTGACGTTTATAAAATTATTTTAGTTGAACTAAAGTGTCCGATGCTAAGGAGACCAAAGGATACTGTACCTGAACACTATAAGCCACAGGTGTTGTGTGGTTTGGAGGTAAGTGATATTACTGAACAAGGTTTATTTGTTGAGGCAGTATTCAGACGTTGTAGCGTTATATATTTTGATTTTAGTTCAGATTATAACAAAACTCTGCATTTTGATAAAAATTAATACGAAAATAAAACACCATTAGCTATTGGTGTAATTTGCGTATTTGGAGAAAAGAAAAATTGTGAAATTATTGATTTTGGTAATTGTGGTGATGAAGAATTTGAAACATTTATGAAAGATGTTGACGACAAAAAGTTAGGTGTAAATTCAGAATATATTCTGTTTGAAGAAAAAGATATTGATAAAAATTTTGTGGAAAAGTTACAAAAAAATTTAAAAAAATTAACCGGATTGCTGTGTTACAAACTTTTTGACGTTAGGTATATTATTGTTGATAAACAGAAAAATTATTATAACGATTTGGTGCGTGCTGTTGAGACACTTGAGCGTGAGATACAGTTGTTAGATTAATTATGTGGGTCATAAAAGGTGATCCATTGTTTATATTTTGGATGAATATGCAGATTTTGTGATATTGTCAACAACAAATTTAACCGACCGTGAGTCAATGTTAAAATATTTTCCTGCTAACGATCTTGATTTAAACATAATTTCTTCGCCTGTTTCGTTATTGATTGATAAAACTTCTTTTGGTTTTAAAAATCTATATTTATAATTTTTTTTAGTATTTTGTGACTGTGTTAAAATTTGTAGATTTAAAATGTTATTATTAATTTTATTGCTGTCCTCGTAGTCAAGTACCATGGTTGGTGGTATTATCCCACCAAAACACTCATAAATAGAACGATGCGCTAGATATATTGCTTTAAAATTTGTTTGCTGATTTGAAACAGTAACACGAATGTATCCTGTTTTTTCTATTGTCCCAATTTCCTTTTTAATTCTTACGTTTCTTATTGTTCCTTTTTCGGTTGCTTCGTAATCGTCATAAACAGGATGACATTTAAACTCATCATCTAAAAATAAATTATGAATATTGTTGTCATCAACACATCCGTTATTGTGAGAAACACGTTTTCCTTCAGGAATCGGTCCTTTAAATATTTCCCAAATAATTTTTTTTACAAAAACTTTTGTTATTGCATGACCGTCTTTTTCTCCAACAGAAATAATTTTACCAAATGGTGTTTGCTTACCAGGTATCACAGTTTTGAACGTTAAGTTAAGTACCATTGACAATTTGTTGGCGGCATTGTTGTTGTAAACAGGATGAGTAATAAATTCATCATAGGCAAATGTTATCATCTGTTCATGACATATCATTTTTTGGGCCATATTATACATAACCCTTTTGTTTAATTGCTTGTCAAAATCAATAGTGATTTATCAGTGATTAAATTTTTTTAATTTAAAGAAATATATTACCTTATAATATAGCGATGAATAAATCAATGAGTATGCATGTTAAGCAACAAGTTGTAAAAGAAGAAAAAAGTGCATTCTCAGGTTTTGACAAGAAATTTACTGTTGATAATGAAAATGTGTTGCAAAATCTTGACGCAAAAAAAACTGTACAGGTTGATAAAACCATGTGCACAGCTTGAACTTCAACGACATAAAACAATAAAAATAAATTTCTTTTTTGAGCTTCTGTTAGAAAAATTATATTATGAAGGAAACGAAAATGCGTTTGCTGATCCTTTTATTTCGTCTGGTGTACATCGCTTGATGTTGGGTGATGAAATAAATAAATTAGCAAGTGTTGTTCTTGATAAAATAAAAGACCAAATTGAAATATACCATAGTCAAGGATCTGGTTGGAGATTTACTAGATTTACAAAAATAGAGTTTTATACATCTAAATATGCACCATTAAGGGGTATGTCATATGTTGAATTACCTGATAAAATACAAAATAAAAAATGTGTTATTAATGTTAAAAATAACGACAATGAATGTTTCAGGTGGGCTGTATTGTCCGCGTTACATCCTGCTGATAAAAATGTTGACATATTGTCAAATTATAGCGTATTTTCTTCTGAACTAAAATTTGAAAATATAAGGTTTCCTGTTGAGGAACGACAGATACCTAAATTTTAAAAGTTAAATAATCTTACAATAAACGTATTCGGTTTAGATGACAAAGAAAATGTTTATCCGCGATACATAAGCAAAAATGCTGACCAAAAAACAATACATTTGTTATTGCACAAAGAACACTATTGCTGGATAAAGAACTTTGGGGGACTTCTTGGAAGTCAGTACAATAAAATGAAATCTAAAAAATATTTTTTTTACAGATGTCTTCATGGTTGTAAGTCACAAGAAATACTGAACCGTCATATGAAAGATTGTAAAGAGGTTCAGGTGATACATATGCCAAAATTGGGAAATAACGAACTAAGGTTTACTCACACAAACAAGCAGCATCAAATACCGTTTGTGATTTATGGTGATTTTGAAGCTATTTTGCAAAATGTTGTTAGAGTAATTGGTGATCCAACTAAGTCATCAACAACAAAAACGCAAAACCATATTCCTTGCTCAGTTGCATATAAATTCCTTTGTTCTGTTGATAATAGTTTGCCAGAGGATATTGAACTTTATAGAGGAGAAAATCCTGCTAGGTGGTTGATACAAAATTTGTTCAGAGAATCAAATAAAATTATTGAAAAATATAAAAACCCCAAAGCAATATTAGAATTAACTGAAGAAGAAAAATATAATTTTGAAAATGATGAAAATTGTAGCATCTGTAAAGAAAAACTCGGTAGTGACAGAGTCAGGGACCATTGTCACATAACAGGTAAGTATAGGGGAGCGGCGCATTATTGTTATAATCTAAATTATAAAGATCCAGAATTTGTGCCAATTGTTTTTCATAATTTGCGAGGATATGATGTGCATATTATTGTTCAGGCGTTTGGTGAGTTTAAAGAAAAAATAAGGTGTATACCTAATAATTTTGAGAGATACATGAGTATAACAATAGGTAAATTAAGATTTATTGATAGCTTTCAGTTTATGTTAGCTTCACTTGAGGAGGTTGTTAAAGGTTGTACAAATTTTTTAAATTTGGAACAATATCTTGGTGACAAAAGCGATATGTTAAAACAAAAAGGAATTTACCCTTATGAGTACATGACAAATTGGTGTAAATTTGAGGAAACTAAGTTGCCTGAGAAAAAAATCGTTTAATTCATCTTTGACATTAAGTGATATTAGTAATGAGGAATATGATTGGGCAAAAAAGTCTGGAATGAAATGAATTGCAAAATTTTGGGAGATTATCACGATTTATATTTGAAGACAGATGTGTTGTTGTTAGCTGATGTATCTGAGCAATTTAGAAATACGTGCTTAAAATATTGTTTGGACCCAGCTTGGTACTTTACGTCGCCTGGGTTAAGTTGGGATGCTGCGTTAAAAATTAGCAAAATAAAGTTAGAATTATTTACCGATCCTGATATGTTCTTATTTGTTGAACGAGGTATCAGAGGAGGAATTTCAGTTGTTACCAAAAAACATGCTGTTGCAAATAACAAAATAACAAATATATGACAAATTATGATAAGGATAAACCTGATAAGTACATAATTTATATTTAAATAATAATAATTTATACGGTATTGCAATGAGTCAGCCTTTACCGTATAGTGGTTTTAGGTGGATAGATCGTGATACGTTTTTAAAAGAAACAGATAAAAAAAGTACCAGACGATATTGGGTATTTTGCTGAATGTGACATTGAGTATCCTGGCGAGTTGCATGTTCTGCATAACGATTATCCATTTTGTGCCGAAAATATGTTAATTACTGATGATATGTTAAGTGAAAAACAAATAAAAATGAAAAATTAATACGGGATTATAACAGGAAAAATAGAAAAATTGGTGCCAAATTTGAAAAATAAAGAAAAGTATATTGTTCATCATAAAATGTTAAAAATGGTGATTGATCAGGGTTTGGTGTTAACAAAGATTCATCGAGTTTTAAAATTTAAACAAAAACCTTGGTTGAAGGAATATATTGACTTTAATACGAGCAAGAGAGCAAGTGCAACAGGAGAGTTTGAGAAAAACTTTTTTAAGTTAATGAACAATAGCGTTTTTGGTAAGACGATGGAGAATATTAAAAAAAGAGTAAATATTGAAATCGTAAATGACGTTGAAAGAAGAAATAAGTTAGTATCAGATGAAAGATTTGTAAAAATGAAAATATTTAACGAAAATTTAGTTGCAATAGAAAAAGAATTTGGTGCTTGACAAACCAGTTTATTGTGGATTAGCAATATTAGAAATAAGTAAGATGCTGATGTATCAGTTTCATTACGATTATATCAAGAAAAAATATCCTGAGAGCAAATTGCTGTTTAATGACACAGACAGTTTGTGTTACGAAATTAAAACTGAAGATTTGTATAAAGATATTTACAATGACAGGAGTTTATTTGATTTATCTGATTTTCCTGAAAATAGTGGGTTTAGGTGTAATAATAACAAAAAGGTAATTGGTTAATTTAAAGATGAAACGAATTTTGTGCCGATTACAGAGTTTGTTGGTTTAAGGAGCAAAATGTACGCTATAAAGTTAGAAGGAGGAGAAATAAAGAAAAGAGCTAAGGGAATAAAGAAAAATGTGGTAAAAAAAATAGTTACTTTTGATGATTATAAAGAAGCATTAAACGGAGAAAGAAAAAAGTTGAGATGACAGTTTTAAGGAGTAATTGTCATAATATTGAGACAGATGTTGTAAACAAAAGCGGGCAGTGTAATTTTGACGATAAAAGATTCTGTGTTGATGGTGTAAATACGTTTGCAATAGGTTATGAACCTGATAAATTGAGTGTTGTTGATGTTGACAAAATTCTAGAGGAAATGGGGTTAATATACATTTTGATTGAATAAAAGAATTGGGGGAGTCAGATTGAGATATAGTTATTAATTTTAAGTGAAGAATTATTAAAACTTAAGTTTTTTCATAATTGGTAACATTTCTGCTAATTCAAGCAACAAAACACTGTCATCATGGTGATCCCTCCATTCATCAAGAAAAGTGTCATCGTAATTTTAAAATTGATTCAAATTTTTTAGAATAACTAATTTTATTTAGGTTTTTGCAAGAATCAGTGATTGTTGATGGTGAAAGACCAACGTATGCAGCTGCACCTCGGATAGAATCAATTGTTCTTACATATTTTAGATTTAAGTTAACTATAACGATTGGTCTAGCTGTTGTTTTATATGTTAGCTCGTTAATTGATTGGTAACGATAGTTGTGTATATTTTTAATCATATTATACAATAAAGGTTATTTCTAATTAGGAAAATTTAGAAGTAGTGGAAAGATAGTGTATCCTGGCTCATTTTCTGTTTTCTCGTTGTGATTTTGAAGTGTAGAGGAGGGAGCGAGCAAGCGAGCACGTAACTGCGAGCTTGAGAATGCGACTGAATCGGAACAAAAAAATCACAACGAGAAAATAGAAAAAGAGTCAGGATCACTATCTTCCCACTACTCTCGTATTTTCTGTTGGCGATTGGCAGCCTATCTCTGACTTCTGTAATTTGCTGACATTTAGGGACAGTCAATATGAAGGGGGAAAAGTTGATCAACAGTAATTAACAATTATTTTGTGCTTTATGGTGAAACAAGTTTAAAGTGCATTTGTGCGGAAAAAGGCATCTACCATGACAGAAACAAATATATATATATATTTATATATATATATATATATATATATATATATATATATATATATATATATATATATATATATATATATATATGTGGAGAGAGAGAGAGAGAGAGAGAGAGATCTGTGTCAAAGACTATTTTTTGCTTCTGAAAGGCAGGTCAGAATTAGATAAAGCCTCCCTGGCTATAATATCAACTGCATAAATGTTAGTGCCAATTAAACGTTTTGAGTTGTTAAGTGGTCTAGTACAGTTTTAGATGGAGCGTACACAGCGATCTTTACAGCTATGCACTTTAAGAGTACATTAGGCAGCAAACACATTATTTCCCAGCTTTGTCGATGAATAAGAAATCTTCAGCATTTGGAAATATTTTGCATGCCCGTTTTTCATTTAATGCATTGGTCGGACCAAAACTTAAATAATAGTCTGGTCTCAGACCCAAAGTTTACACCTTATTGAATTTATTTCTGAAACAGCATATAGAACGTAGAACGTACGATAACTCGATGGGATTGATCAGCGGTCACTTTGAATTTCACACATGCGATACTATCTATGCAAGTCCACTCTATCTACTATCTACACACCAAGGAGGGGTATAGTGTACTTTGTCAAATCAATTATAATATTATCATACAGGTTAGAGAATTTTAATTCGTGCTCTACTGCGATTCGAACCCGGATTCGCCTTGCCTGTAAGCACCAACCCCTATACAATCTCGACCATGAACACATCACCAAAAAATGATGCTACAAATTCTGTAGTACAGGCATTCGTGTGTAGCAGACATACCTGCATGTCGACCCAGTAATTAATTCTCATCTAAGTACACAGTCCATCTGGATTCCTACTACAGAAATCAAGGTATATAGAAGTTATTGTAGAGAATTACAAATATACACCAAACAGAGCGGAAAGTGCTATCGCTGGATCATATAGATAACTACAGTACGTTCCAAAACTTTGATCACGAGTCGCCCCTAATTTTAGCTGCTAACGTAATCAATGAAAATTTACATAAATCTGTTTTGAGTCTACATCCTAATAAATCCAATAAAGTGACCGATGTATCTGCGCAGACACTATAAAAATCCATGTTTGACTTAAGAAAGGGTGTCCAATGAGCAGATAATAAGATCAATAAATTTCCGGCAAACTATTGTTATTTTCTTTTGACGTCACGCATTTTGTTTTACAACTGTTGTTTTGCACGATTCTGTTGATAATCCCCTCCCCCCTTCCATAAATGTGCATGAACAGGAAGCGGAAAGCGGAGATGATACTATCTATAAAAATAGTTACTTGTTGCGTACACTCTTTTTCTCTACATCGTGACACCGTTGTGTGATATAGTCAGATTTCTCTTGCTTGTCAGTGTGAAGGACACCGACTATAGTCGGGCAAAAACAGTTCTATTTACATCGTGCGTGCCGGGAAAACCATGCTGCTCCTATGGTAAACCTTTTTTGTATTTAGCTAAGAAAGAACAAGGAAGTAATATAAGTTTGTAACAAAATAAATCAAATGCTCCGCGTTTAGGATAGACATCACAAATTGGATCTTTTTACGAGTCAATTGGTGATAATATCTTCTAAGGGTCAATATCAGGATATTTGGTACGATAATTTTACCCATGATGCATTAGGTTTACTTTACCGAGTGCACATGAATATATATTTTTAATTGTGATGCATTAGGTTTACTTGTTCATTACTCGTGGTTCATTAGATTTACTTTACCGAGTATATTATTCATTACTCATGGTTCATTAAATTTACTTTACTAAGTATATTATTCATTACTTGTGGTTCATTAGATTTACTTTACCGGGTATATTATTCATTACTCATGGTTCATTACATTTTCTTTATTGAGTATATTATTCATTACTTGTGGTTCATTAGATTTACTTTACGTGTACACATGTATATATTTTTTACTTGTGGAGCATTAGATTTACTTCATCGTGGATATTATTCATTACTCATGGTTCATCAGATATACTTTAAAGAGTTTTTGATGAAAGGAATAGAGAACGGAGACTACTACTACTCTGATTAACCCTTACTCAAATGCCTAAGGAAAATTTTACAAGAACTGATGACAAATAGCTAACTCCCAAGTATATATTCATGTAGATATTATATTGATGACAAATAGCTAAATCCCAGGTCTACATTCATGTAGATGTTATACTGATGACAAATAGCTAACTCCCAGGTCCATATTCATGTAGATATTATGTTATATTTTGCACAAAAGGTCTTTACGGATTACAGCTTCAGAAACGGAAAGAAGCTTATCCTATTGGAAGCTAGGAACTGAATCAAATTTATCCTATTGGAAGCTAGGAATGGAATGAAGCTTATCGTATTGAAAGCTTGGAAAAGACAGGTGGATATTTTATTTTTTTTACCGTGAACGAGCAATAAAATAGACCCAGATATAGCTTGGATAAATTAAATATTCATTGTTTTCTGCAAAGCATGAAAAAAAATAACCTGCATAAGACAAGGATACAGTCATGATGAATATCAAGGATACAGTCATGATGAATATCAAGGATACAGTCATGATGAATATCAAGGATACAGTCATGATGAATATCATCCGAGCAATATTACCATCCTGAACTGATTTCTGTTTAACCATGATCCATTTTGCTCAAGACCATAGTGTTTCATATTAAAGGTTGATGCAAAATTGAGTGAAATTTAGAAAGGATAATCAAATGTTTCTCTCTGCAGATCTAAGTGACTTTAAATCAATGGATGACTCGCCTGCCTCAACCTTCTCCAGTTTATAAAGTAGTAAGGATTTTTTTACAAACGGAAATATAACTGAATTTGTAGAAAATCAGAGATTTCTATTCATTTTGAAAGAATATTTATTTCCTAACAATAACACACACTTACACGTTAAGAGAAACATATAAAGACCACAGAATTCTCTATAGGTAAGGCAAATAAACACATTGATTGAAATATACAACAATATAAAATATATTGATATACTGAAGAGGCGCCGATGTGATGTAATTTGGTAAAAATATCGAAATCTTGTGGGGTTTATTTATTTATCTTTTTTATTTTATTTTTTTTTTTGGGGGGGGGGAGGTGTTTTGAATACCGATTTTAAATTTACTTTGTGTTGATGAAACCTAATTTATCCATAGCACGCTTTTTTTTTTTTTTTTTTTTTTTTTTTTTTTGCGAGACTGGTTTTGATTTCTGGTGCAAGGAAGGCGTAGGTAAGAATATCATGTTTATCAGGTTTAACTTTAAAACTGGTGTATTATTGTAATTGGATGTGGGCATTCATTTAAAACACTTGGATTTAAATAGCTGTCTCCATTTCGACATATAATACAGGGACCTTGCATGCTTGAATCACGTATTCTCTACAGTGTCTATTTCGATAAACTTTCTTCACGCTGTCAAGTAATTTCTTCTATCATTGTGAAAGGTTACAAAGTATGGTCTGGTTGCAAATTTATGAGAGAAGAAATATCAAGAAGATGTGGACGATAAAAGTTTGAATACAAAATGTAAAAAGATACACTGATACGTGTTAAATTTCCCCAGTCACAGCAATCTGTTTCCTACATTTACTAAGTGTCTGTCTAAAAATTGTCATGTTCGCCACATCACAGACCAATATGTCATAACGCAGTCAAATTCCAAGAAGACTTTATCAACATTTTACTCAAGAAAAACCCTGAAATCGCCTCTTTACAAAGGGTAAGAGTAAACGTAGCGCAGTAAATTATATTTATTAGTGCATGTAGAAATGTTTAATATTTGTGTAAATATAGAAAATAATATTTTTTAATATATACTTCATTGGAGAATTTTTTATTTTATTTTTTGTTTAGCGAAAGTGTACATATAATAATCAACAGTATTTTAGAACGCAGAGCAAAGGTCTCCATTTTTTGGCATCCAAGCCAAACTGGTCCTAATGAAAGCGGTACAAATTTATAACAGTAGAGAAAAGGCACTAAACTGAAACTTTCACGTGTTAAGAGGAGCGATATTATGGTAATCAATGACTCATCCCTATTTCCACTTTTCCTGCCGTTGACAAATAGGTTGGCTGAATTATGCTGTCTAGTATATCTTCATATCTCAATATATTAATTAAACTTCTTTTTACCTGGAAATCATTACCCGAAAGCTTGGCCAGGTGAGGATGACTGATGTTTAAAAGTATCATATTAAAATCTATAAATCAAGTTATTGTCGTTGATGACAAAGATACGGTGAGTCTTTTTGTTATTTTGTATTACCTCATTTATCCCGACAAAGGTTATGGCGTACTCTCTCTCTCTCTCTCTCTCTCTCTCTCTCTCTCTCTCTCTCTCTCTCTCTATATATATATATATATATATATATATATATATACATTTGTGTGTGTGTGCAGCGTCTACGTACTTACGTAATTATGTGTGCATTTATTATGTATGTTCATATGTATGTGAATATGTTGGTACATATGTACGTTTGTATTCATGTATATTGTATGTGTGTATGCATGAATATGTATGTATATATGCTGGTACGTATTTATGTACAGCGTATGTATATGTGTAGGTATGTATGTTGGTATGTATGTATGTAGATAATTAGCAAAAATGTAGTAAAGTATGTTGTGTACGCATTCGTATCAGGCTAATTACGTTGTTAGGTCCATATAATTGGTATTCATGCAGGTGTTGAGTTTTCTGGAAAAGTGAGGAAAAAAGTCCTTCTTTTTAAAGATGTGAACTTTTTAGAACGGTATCGTCCAAAAAGTTTTCCAAAATATGTGTCATGAGTTTCTTGAGAAATTTTGGCAAACCTATCTGACTCATTACATGAGTGATTACGATTTCCATATCATTCATTATATCTTTAATGTGGCGGCAATACAAAGAGATGTAAAGAACGGGCGATCAAGGGTACAGACTGGTGTACTAACTTTCACAGTGATAATTCTAAATTGTACAAAGGAGTTTTCGTTACCAGCGGTAAGCTGAATCAATGCAAGGCGCAAAGTGGTACTACAAGCCACTTGTAAGCCGATAAATTTAATACTGATTCAGAAAAGGTTAACTGGTTCGGTTCAAAGGCTGATAATCCGAGCATATTTGTGACTGTGAACTTGAAAAGTTCTGTCCTATCAATGTGTGTCCAAGATAGACAGAAAATACAGGTAGTTAATAGTCCAGCTCATAAGTAAATGAATAGATATTGATAGATAGATGGATGGCTTATGATACTCCCCCAACATTTACCATTCAGGTTTAATTGCATCTGAATGCTTTGAATTTCAATTTCAAACCTTTACTGTTTGTGCTAATTTTGTTTTATTTTTGTTTGTTTAATGTTTTTTTTTATTGTTTGATTTCTTTTTTGGGGGGTGGGGGGTGGGGGTGATGACCTGTTTTTAATCAATAACGGATTTAAAGTCATGAAACATTTACCATTTCGATAATCACAACTGTATTTCAACTTATTTTAAATGTTGTTTATAGATCACTATAAATCCGATGTTGTTAAAAGCACTTAAGGTACGTTGTTATAACTTGTAGGAGTGTTTTTAAATCAACAAATATTGTATCCTAAACTGGTAAATGTAGTCATCTATTCAACATTACCTGACCATCGTCCACTTGTCGCCTTATTCTCATTTTCTTTCTCAACAATGAATGTTTCATTTGTATTAAATGTAACTTCCGTAACAAACCAAGGGTATGTGCTATTTGTATTCTCGTATCCGTTTATAGCTTGTTAGATTTTAATGATTATTTGTTTGATTATGGAGAATTGGTGTTGGGAAGATATTTCTCAAACCGACTAATCGGCCAATAATATACTAGGAGCAGACTTTATGGTTGCGTTGATAAGTTTCGTAAAATGGACCCTCCCTAATTTCTTAACATCAAGAATTTTAGGGATATTTTCAAGTATAAGTGTTTATTAATTTTATTTAGGAATAATTATGTGCATAGCATTAGGTGTTTGGATCATTTTTCGTAATACGTGACATGAAATAGCGATCTACGGCTTAGAAAAGAGTACTGATAAATCATACGAATGTGAAGCAAGAAAAATCATGCAAGTGTCAAAATCAGAGTCTAGTGAATGTGTAGTAGTTTGTTCATTAGAGGAATATTTTGTGTGGTATTAGGGCGTTTAAGAATCCTTTAGTTGACAACGACTGTTGTCTTGTGGTCCTTGGAAATGTGGGAAACATCGACCTCAAAGCCCGCCTCATGTTCGACATTGTTTGTTTCGTTCTTTAGTGCGATGCTGCTCGACCCCTTGCATGATATAGCGTACTAAGGGGCGGGGGTGGGGGGCGATTGGCCCGGGCGCCATAGGTCTTGGGGCGCCAAAACAGCTGATAAAAATTCGGGCCTCGTATTCTGGCCCTTTGGCCCATCATCATCGCCCCGGGCGCCATTCATCCTTAGTACGCCACTTCTTGCATGTTACACTTTTATTACTACTAGGAGGTAAAAAGACGTTCCACATGTTATGAAGCCTTCACCAGAAACAGACCAAGATTACCCAATCAACAGATAATTCGAGACAATCAGATGCAAGATAACAAAGATCAACAAGGCGTTTTAGTGATTTTTCGAAAACAACTATGGTATGTAATGTTTATGTGGGTGAGTGTCGAAGGTTTGACATGCATTTTATATGTTGATGACATTTCGACATCACTCTTGTCTCTTAGTTTCATATGTCTTACCTAGTACGCCCCATTGATGTTTGACTTTCAAGTCATTTGACCCGACTAATAAGCACAATCTCAGACAGAAAAGGAAAAAAAACTATGCCAGGGACTGATATACATGTCAAAATATAGATTTACCCCCCCCCCCCTTTCTTCTTCTGCATAACGGTGGATCTCATCAAATCTGGGACTATTACTTGTAACGAAAGCAAATGTCTTGCTAGAAATGGTCTTACATATTAAACAAAATTGTTGGTCTAATTAAAATTTAAAAAGGCTCCGTCTTTAGAAATCAAAACTGAGCACAAATATATTTTGTTGATAAAATAATGGTAGTTGGGAGTGTAAATTATTCGTAATCCAATCCATTCCTACGGAGCTGTCAAACATGTTTATATGTCCTCTAAGTTTCATGTGGAAAATATCAACAATTTATCGCATTTCATATTGAAACTTTATCTTACTTGGATGAAATCATGCTATTCCGATTAGATGTATGTAAAAAATCAAATCTTCAAAGTCAAACTTTTTCTTTCATGGTGGGTGGTTGGATGGGAGTGGGGTATGGGAGCAAATCTATGACGCTTCTTGTCAACGATTAATAATAAAGAAGAAGTGCCTTGTACATTTTCTGAGAAATTAGTATCCGTAGTATTCAACAATGAACATTTAACTGAAATAAGCCCCAAATATGTTTGGGCAGGAACTGGCAATCTGTACAGTACGTCTTTAAAGCTGGTATGTCAATCCGTGCAGACATTTCCATAAGTCACAGATAAATTGTATGGCAATTCACTTGTAAGTCTGTAAAAATAAAAAGGCGGGCTAGAATTAGATGCAGACTCCATCAATCTAAGAGAAATCATGGATCTGTTCGCATTATCTAGACTTTTGAATGGTCGAGGGGCCCGGATAAGGTCCAGGCGGAGCGTGCACAGGGAGGTTTGTAATCAAGCGCGTTAGAGGTCACTAGTACTTTAGTCCTTGCTTTGTTCATTCATATTTGTTACTTTGCTTATCTGAAAAATTTCCGAATAGTTTCAGGCCCCAATTTCACAAGCATGTCTGAAAATTTCAGTCAATATTTACGCCATTTGAATTTATGAGCTTTTGTTATGTTTAACTTTTATCAAATCATGGATTCAAAATTTTAGATCAAATCCAGACCTAAGTTCCCTCGGTAAAATTTTAGTTATGACTTTCGTCGTTCAAAATGTTAATGGAATAAGTCTGTAAACTGTCTCATGTTCTCGCATGTAGTAGGTTTACGTCATGTTTGTTTGTTTTTTGGGGTGGGGGTGGGGGGTGGTTTAAAAATAGGGTGCACATGCTGCACATGCATTCATCTTTGAAGGTTTTAATAGAAAATCATCTTATGAAAGTATATGTTATCCCATTTAAATTTCACTATAAACAAAATAAAGGTATGTACATGTCTACTCACACGACTCGCGAAATATGTTACACAAATTCGATCTCAATCAACGCGTCTATGAGGCGCAGCAGCGGACAAAAGTTGTTCAAATGAGATAGTAGCATTGGAAATTTCAATGCGATATGTCGATAATTCCACTTTCACGTGTCGAATCAAATTGTTGGTGTTGAAAGTTCCATTTCATATATAGAGTTTTTACATTTTATCTGCTGAATTACACATCTGTTATTGAATGTTCCACTTGCTATGTCGAGAATTCCAATTTCATATGTTGAATCAAATTGTTCGTGTTGATATTGTCATCCGTGCATTTGAATACATATGTTGTTCAAGGACAATTTATTCTTTTTTGTCCATATATGTGAAAATAAAACAAGAATTGTATGTATTCTAGAAATTATGTTATTCTAAATATTGGTTATAATTAGAACACAAGTAAATATTGCAAGATTAAAATACACTTAATTACTACCATTTCCCTCAAGTGTTTAAGCAAACCAGCTTTGCTCAAGATATGACAGACACAGCGCGTTTAGAGGAAAGTGGTCACCTGGTTTAGATGACTACAATAACTATCATGACAGAAAGTCAAATTGGTATCGTGAAAGTGACAACAGAAACGGCTACGATGACTATGATATCGATGACCATGATTAGGATCATGATTATAATGACTGTTGTAATTCTAAATATGAGACTCACCAATCCAGAAGATATTATGATGCGCAGGGTGAGTGGTAGTATTTTGTTAGTATGTTGTTACAGTGCTGATCACTAAAATTCCAGCAGGTTGTGTGGTCTTACCTACTTTTGCTTTTTTCATACGCTAATGCCTCATAATGGTCTTAAGACATTTACTTGGAACCTAAGGGATATAATGTCCCATGCACTTTGTGTATATAATTTACTTGATCTTTTAGATACTGATATTGCAGTCTTATGTGAACACAAGTTAACTAGTAATTCTGATAAATTCTTAAATTCTTTACATTTAGATATACAAGCTACACAAAAGTAGATAACAGTGAGTATGACATTAATACTAAACTTCGAAATCGGCTTGACAATAATGTATAAGAAAAATCATGCATATTATGTCAAACAACTAAATTGCGTTAACGACCGAATCGTCGGAATTGAATTAAGCATGGCCAAAAACAAATGATCTTTCCTGCTTTTGGCGCTTATCTTCCTGCCGATGACAAATCTTTATTTCTTCCAAGAATGTATCCATATTCTAGAGTCTTTGTTTGAATATTATGCTTCCATTGGTGAAATAATACTGATGGAAGACTTTAATGCCAGATGTGATTAATCTTCCCATTCTTGTATTCATGGTACAAAAGTTTAATCGCTGACAAACTTTATTTACAAAAAACAGCTTGGTGGCCCTAAACAAACAAACCTGAACAAGGGATTGAGTTACATATTTCAGCTTCTTAGAATACCTCTTGATTTTAGTCTTGTTGGCAAAGTTTGTTACAATACATAAACGACTGCGAGGTCTTTGCAAATCACGACAGATGTTTGGAATGAAATCAGCATGTATTGTACAGAAACGTCTCGGTCACAGTCATAAGGTATGCCGATCATCTCTATACGTCATCCCATTCTCCTTCATGACATACAGCTGACACAGCAAGGTTTATATCTTATCAACTAGAGGCTGACAAAAGATTACAAGAATCATTAGATTCCATTCCACTAGCTCATGAATTAATTGAAGAGCTCAATAATAAACTCGTGCTTCTTATAAAAGAGGATTAATTAAATACTATCCCGTAAAAAGACATATAATCCACATTCAAAGCCTTATTTGTCACCTGATGTCCATGAAGCACATGAAAAGGCTAGACGGTTTAGAAGGATATGGATTGAAAATTGGAGGCCTAGAGGCCTAATGTATGTCAGATACAAACGATACAGGGATTCTAAGAGAGAATGCAAGGAACTTCAAGAGAAAGCTATTAAGACGAAGAAAGTGTTCTTAACGATTTAGACGAAGCAGCAGAGTTAGGTATTAGACTTTTCTGGAAATCATATGATAAACAACGTAATAGGGGTAGAAACTCTAAAAGCTGTTTCAAATTAAAATTTGATAGAGAAACAACGTGCAATCCGCAAGAGATAGCTAACTTATTTGCTAATGCTTTAAACACCTATACACCCCAGAGAAGAAGTCGTTCCCTAGCTCTAGAGTGAATAAAGAAACCGATCTTGAAGACCCCATTTTTAATGAAAACTTTACCTTTGCTGAAATAGCAGCGTCCATAAAGCAAGTTGATTTACGTAAAGCACCGAGTATAGATGGCGTACGGAACGAACATATAATATATAGAGGAAGGAAACTGATAGAAATGATTACATGTATATTCAGTGCGATACTAAAAATAGTTATTTACCATATGACTGGAAAGTCGGCCTAATTGTATCAATCTGCAAAGGCGGAGGAAAGTGTAAAAATGATCATGACAGCTATAGGACTGTGCCTTTACTACCTGTTTTGTACAAACTAATTGAAAAATGTATATATAACAGATTTAATACATGGTACAAAACGAAAATGCAAAACTTTCCGAATACTCAACAGCAGGCCTTGCAAAAGGAATTGAGTTGCATAATAGCATGTTTTTACATTCACGACTCTATCTTCGCTAACCTGGAATTAGAATCAAATGTCTATGCCACATTTTTGGACACGAGGAAAGTGTTTGACACCGTGTGGCACGATGGACTTTTTATAAAGCTTTCGCTATTGGGAATTGCTGGTAAAATCTTCCTTGTAATCAAGAAATCATACTCTAATATCTATATCATTATTGCTCCAAAAATCACTAAATCTGAACCTATGCCAATCAGGCAAGGTGTTCGCCAAGGTGGGGTGTTTTCTACTCGACTCCACCTGGTCTATATCAATGATATGTTTAAGTTTCTAGAAGATTCCAAATTAGGAATAACCGTAGGATCAATTCCTTCTGGAAACCCTGCGTTAGCTGATGATGTCTTATAGCGAGAACCCCTGCTCATTTACAAACAATGCTTGATATCACTCATTTGTATTCATTGTAAATTCAATGAGAATAAGAGTTGCATCCTTCTGACACGATCTGCCTAGCAAAAGTAGAAACGGCTTATTCAGATGAAAAAAATGTTACTGTATTTCCTTATCGGAATTAGGAAAACGGACTGTAACTTTAACCCCATAACCACTGCAGGTCTATATAACACGTTTGTTATTTGAACAGCGCTCTATGGTTGCGAAGTGTGGTCAAAGATTGGATCGAAAGATTTTAAACAATTAAATGTATTCAATGTGTGAGAGACATTCAAGAATTCTCACGCAAGACCAGGTCTACAATGAGCGAAAGCATGCTTGAACTAAACAGAATTCTCGCTGAAATTAATAAAAGAAAGCACAATTTCTTTTGAAAGTCATGTCATATGCCTGAGAATACGTTGTCTAAAAGAATATTTTTAACGAAATTGTATACCCCTTCCTTTGCAGGAGTGACTATATGAAATAAGAGAGATTTATTCCCAATATATATATATATATATATATATATATATATATATATATATATATATATAATTCTCCACAAATACGACATGAAAGACTTTATTTATATTTTTGTACAAGATAAGACCTTTCGGCTAAGAAAGAATGGAAGTGCATTATATGGAACACCAAACGTGAATACGAGAATCATCACTACAAGTACATATGTTTAACGGTTTAACGATTCATTCTTTGCAACATTAAAAAATATACGTCATTATATTAAACCCGCCATTTTGTGGCAAATGCCATGTTCAAACAAAGAGCTTAAACTGGTAAAAGGTTTAGCAAGGTTTGTGGTCACTCCGTGCAGTATGATACTTCATAATTGCCAACATTGCAATACTCCTTACATTGATGTTATTGTTCATATACTAATCTTGTGTTCAAACAAAAACAAGGAATGAGAGATCTATTATGATCGCATATTATCAATAACTTGCTATTCTGCTTGGTGCATATCTCCATATTGTTTGTTTGAGGCGTCTTGCCAGAGGAAATATTAAAAATATTTTTAAAAACCTTGACTGTCAGAAATTAACACTATAGAAGAGTGGGCTGTGGGGTAGTGTTGTTTCAGTGTAAAAGCTATCAGTTGTACACGAAATTAACCTGAATTACCTTCATCAAAATCTTACAAGCATGCTTTCCGCAAGAAAATAATTGCTTAGGTTTTATTTGTATTTTTAATGTTGCATTATTCTCATTGTTCTATAATCTGTCTTCGTCCGATGAAAATTCACCACAAAAACTCTCTAATGAGACCTCAAGGAAGCCAGAGACGTGCCGCTTATGGCACACTCTTGTTCACTTTTGTTGTGCACAATTGCGGTGCACCGATTTATTTGTCACAACTTTGCTACAGACTTTCTTAAAAAATGTCATATTTGGTAATAGTGTGTTGCACTAACCAAAACATATCAGAACACCAAGTAAGATGCTTATGATGTATATAATCCCTGAGAAAATGAACTAAACACAAGAATGCCAGGGATTGCATGTTGAACCCACAACCAACACAGTGATGTAAAATGTGTGAACTTGACACCAAGGTTAAAGGTTGAGCCAGCATGTTACATAATTAATTGTCTAACCTTCATAATGATCCATCCAATGCATGAACAAATTCCATCAAGGTGTTTAAGAAATATTAGGAAATGAAAAAACTGTAACCAAAACCTTAATACAAATTTTCTATATGACTGACCCAAAGATCAGAGGAGCAAGAATGCGTGTGGCAGAATGATCTTATCTTCATAATGGTTCACCCCAAGTATGAAGAAAACCCATCTAGGGGTTTAGAAAAAAAGGCAAATCAAAACAAACTTTAACAAAACCCTTAATGCAAATTTTCTATGACTATGACTAAAGCTATATGGGTGAGCAAGTATGTCGCAGAATGAATTGTATTTGCTTCATAAGATGAATGCCAAGTATGATGCGAATCTATCAAGAAATTTTGGAAATATTAGCAAATACAAAAACCAACCAAAATCTGAACGCAAATTTTATGTGACCTAGAATCCTAGTTTAAAAAAGGGCGAGTGAGCATGTTATAGAATGGATTGACTTAGCTTCGTAATGATTCATGCCAAGTATGATGAGAATCTATTAAGCGGTTTAGGAATTCTATGCAAATAAAAACTGTAAAAAAAAGTCCTAACGGTTGACAATGCAGATGCCTCCATCGGAAAAGTGACTGCTATCTCTCGCTTCCCACTAACATGGGCTTGCAAATAAACATTGAGTGAAGCACTGAAGGGTAAAAATAAAATCACAGTGACCTACTTTAGTTGATATTTGTGGTACTAGCTGAGATGTTTCTACACACAAAAGTTGTATTACAATTGGACTTATATTGCCAGAAAACCTGACGGAAACGAAAAACAAAACTGAAGTCACTTAATTTACTTTCTGGAATTCAAGCAGGCTCTCATTTCGTCCAACCATGGGTGAGATAGTCTTCCCGTGACATTCTTACAAAATACATGTAATGTAATCAACCTTACATAAAATAAAAAAGATGCAAGAGTAAATACAGGAGTAAACATACAACTTATGGGGACTTCTTGACATAGGAGATAGAACTTTCAACCACCGCTGTGTAATTCAACAGATAAAATCCAACAAACTCGACATAGGAAATGGAACTTAAACCACCGCTGTGTAATTCAACAGACATTATATAAAAACTCGACATAGGAAATGCAACTTTCAACACACAGAATTTGATTCGGCATTTGAAATCGAAATTCTCGACATACAACATTAAAACTTCACCCACCGCTACGCAATTCAACATATTACATTTTAAGACTCGAAATATTAAAAATGGAACTGTCAACACCAACAATTTGATTCAGCATTTGAAATCAGAATATGACATTAAAATTTAAACTAGATCTTTTTCATTGGACAAACTTCAGTCCTCTACGGCACCTCATACACGCCCCTTGGCATTCGAGGCAATATGAAGGTCACATCATGAAAACACAAATCAGAAACAGCCTCTGGGAAGGCTGGGAGTATTATGTGATCGGCAGGACAATGCAGTTGCCTCCCCATGAAATATCAATAATTCATTGTTGGGTTGTTTACAGTTGAAACTTGAAGTATTTACAGTGAATGATGCAAGAGAGCGGTCGGAATTAACGTACACATATACCTGTCTTCTTAGATACTTTACATTGCCTTTCTGTTTGGTTTCTGGTGTTTATGCACCGCAACACCAGAAGATGATATCGTGCCGAGAGAAGTAAAGTACCTTGACCAAGAACACGCCACGGCACCCAACCTAGGATAATACCATAGTAGGAATCGAACCCGAACCCTTCGGGTTTGCTAGTCTGACACGCTAACCAATGAGTCACTGTTTCTTCTTTTACAGCCTTTTGGACAGCAGCGCACAGCAGCGCAACTAAGTATTGAATGGGAAATCATATTACAATTCATAATGCATACCTACCCAGTGACAAGATGCAAAACGTACAAGAAAATCAAATAGAACAAGTACGCGCATGGCAAGTACGTGTAATTCTGTTTTAAAGCAATTTCTATTTCAAAGATAATTGAATTAGTCACACAATGAGTTTCTACATGGATGATAAAATTGGAGAGGGCAAATGAAACAATAATAACACAATATTATTAGTGATATTGGAGGGGGGGGGGTATTTGATATGGGCAAGTAAAGAATTGCTGATGTTGTTAAGTTGAGCTTATGTATTATGTACACATTTTACCCAGAGGATTCTATTTACAAAAGTGCATCCCTAACATTTTAAATCATCTTTGCATTTTTGACACTTGTAATGACGGTATATGAAGCAGTTATTACTACACCGAATTAAAAAGAAATTATAGTGTCGTACATAAATCTGATATATTATATTACACCATTGACGTCATTCAGGGGTTAACTCGGCTGTTAAGCAAAAAAATTATTCCGTAGAATATAAAATTGCTCATTGTAACTTTGATTGAATGTAATGGGTCTGTAAAGGTCAAGTAAAAAAAGCGGAGATATCTTTGAATGGGTTGAACAAAAATTGCATCCATTATATATTTACAAGAAACACATAGTCATGCTGAAATTGAAAACTATTGGGAGGCGGAATGGCGTTTAAGGTGTGCTTTTAGTCATAAATCCAGTAATATTGCCATTCCTTTTAGAAATAATTTTGTAATTTCGTATTCAAAGAATAAAATGTGATGCTGATGGTAGATACATTATATTAGGTATATTGATTGATGGAAATAGAATAATCTTGGTTTATTTATATGGTCATATTGATGATAATCCCGACTTCTCTAAGTATCTAAGACAAGATAGTATTAGTTTTGATAATTCATCGTTTATCATTTGTGGTGACTGAAATGTTGTTCAGGACAAGGAACTTGATACATATAATATTATTCATGAGAGAAATTTCACGGCCCGAAAAGCAATCCAGGATATCAGGAATGAACTAGATGTACTAGATCCATTAAGATTAGTCAATCCAAATGCTACATTATTTACTTGGAGACAGCCCAGTTCTATAAGAGAAAGCAGATTAGGTTATATCCTGATTTCTGAGGACGTGTTTTCATATTTGACAGATTCAGCTTTTGTTCCAGGGTTCTAAAAAGACCACTCTGCTATAACTTTAACTTTATCATTATCTACACTTCCGAGACAGAGGTCATGGTTACTGGAAAGTCAGCTCAAAACTTTAAACACAAAAGGAATACACTAATCTAATTAAATAAGTTATTGTAAGTCCAGATGAAAAGTACGATCTTGAGGGTGACCAAAATGATTCACTACAAGTAAAGATAACATGTTTGAAATTCTTAAAATGAAAATTAGAACTGGAATACTTGAATATTCACAAGCAAAGGCAAAACAGGAAAAACAATATACCAAAAGAATTGAAGCTGAATATTTTATTTAAAAAAATCACTTAATCAAAGAAATGGTACAGAGACTACAGCACAAACCAATACTAAACAAACTGAATTAGTAGAAAGAAGGGGGAAAAAACATAGAAGGAGTAATGAAAAGATCAAAATCAAGATGGTATGAATTTACTAAAAATAATTCAAAATATTTTCTTAACCTGGAAAAGAGAAATTACGCTAACAATATAACGAAGGAATTATTTTTGATGATGGGGACAGATTGAGATCAAAATGAACATCTGAATCAACAAAAAGAGTTTTATGACAAACTTTATCAAGGCAAAACTAATAGTATCTGCAAACAAATGAACACTTCTTCATTCATGATTAAAAAAAACAACAACTTACAATTGCTGCGAAAAACTTGTGTGAGGGTAAGCTGATCTTTTTCTGAGTGTGGTTTAGCATTATAAAATAAGAAAGATGAAACCACTCCTGGTTTCTGATGGATTCATTGTTTTACAAGTTCTTTTGGAAATATTTGGATGGATTACACACACATACACACACGCGGTAGATACATTTAATTTGATTGGCTACGCTAAATAAGAGGTGTGTTTCCCAGACGAAATTTCATGTTTTAAATATTCCACATAGCAAACTTTAGTCAGTGGAAGTTTTTCCTGTGAGAGGAAGAGATCTTGACTCCTTGAGAATAAGAAGAAATTCTCTCGTATAAACAATTGTTCAAGTGACAATTGTCTGGAGGTTGAGGTACAAAATTCTGGCGGTAGAAGCGAGCGAGTCTCGAAAGCACAAGGTGTTTGCATCAATCTCATGTAATTCGTTGATATCAATATAATTATTTGTTTGAATTTATTTTGTTTAAATTCGTAAATCAGTTTCTTGATATGAGTATAACTATTTTGTTTGAGTTCATTTGTCTGAATTCGTACACTAATCTTCTTTATGTGAGTTTGACGAATTGTTTGAATTTATCGTCTTGATTGTTATAGGAATCATGTATTCTAAGAATTTCATGCATTACTTTTTTTTATACAAGTTGTCTTAGATGATTTCATGTATGATAAAGACTTGAGTGAGTATTCACTGAAATTAATGTAGTTAAGCCATTAAGTGAATTTCATTGATTCATTTGTATAATTGAGACGGGAACTGAAAATGTTATGTCTCGGGTGATGTTAATGTGAGTTAATGATGAAATAGCCGTTAGAAATACATTAATCTTCCCAAACTAGGTGTGTTTATGGTCTGCCAGGTTTGGCCTGACCAGATAGCCTTTGGTATCTGTTTGAATTACGATAGGACTATATCTGACGTAACGAGAGTGGAGTAATGTTCAATTCCCAGTAGGATATTTGACAGAAGATTTAGATTGCTTCTCTGTTAATTTTGAAAGGGGAAATAGCTCCATCCACGTACCTACCTATCCACGTATCGACCTACCTACCTACCCACACAAAGTTTGAGGGTCGGAAAGAGGCGAGATAAGAGAGAGTGAGGAGGGAAAAAAGGGGAGAACATCAATCTTGACCAGACAGCAGCATTGAATTTGGAGTGACCAGCGATAAGCAGGTTATGCAGGCATGCAGGGCAATGACTACGATTGTTCACTCGATTCTATGATGAACTAAGTATATCGTTTCAAAACAGGTCGGCTATTTGTATAAGTATATTTGTGTTTGAAATTCGGTAAATGATTTATTTCAAAAAGAAGTGTATCTTCCTAATGTAATGTATTATCTCAATTTGTTTTATGTAATTGATTAAATTGTTATATTTCATGTACGGGGGCTCGTGTTATTCTGTTCTATATATCTGCTCAGATCTCTATTTATTCCATCTATAAATTTCATAATTTATTTTATTATTTACTCGATTCGGGCAATAACACCGAGGTCGATCATCCTCTAAATAACGATAACCAACCAAATCGGACACCTTGTAACGAGGGTAGTCCGCCACAGGGAGATTTATCGGTGAAAACACTAGAGTTTTATATGATTTTATGTACTAACTCGATGAAACCGATCAGTCTAGCCTTCTCCAATTATTCGATTTTGATGTCAAAAAATGACTCTGCCTTTTTGACCATACTCTGAAAAAATCGGGATATAAAGATCTGGTTTAAGAATAAAATAAATAAACCTTATCGAAAACATGAAGCTTGGTCCAGACAATTATGTTGCCAGATAAGTAATCAAAACTGGAAAACATCTCTAAGTTTAGTTAAGAAATGCACCAAGATACACATTTAATTCATGCACATAAATATTGTAACAAATCAATGTTTGAAAAAAATAAATTTCATTGATGATGATACATGTTTTGTTTTTTTTTATACAAGAAGTTAAAAACAGTGAACACTTAGTTTAGTATTGTCCAGTTATTGAAAGATGTTGGAAATCCTTTATTGCATGGATTTGGAATTACATACCAAATATTATGATTTAAACAAAAAGAGATGCTTTTCTAGGAAATGACAAGTTCGGCGAACTAATTATTTTTATTTTCATTTTGATTGCAAATTATCTAACTTATAGGTCACACTATGCTTAAAAAAACTAATTCACACTACACCAAATTGGAAAAAGCAAAGCTGTATAATAAAATGTATACGTTAGAGAAGAAGTACACCCTCTTTCAAACTTTAACAACTTGTACAGCAAAACATGTGTCTATTATTGAGTTTGTAATTTGTGTGACATTTTTCAAACTGAGTAATACCCTAGTTTTGTTGAGGCGTGTTAGGACACATGTATATTCTTGTTTTTGTCCGACAGTGTGTGCGAGTGTATGTGTGTGTACGTGTGTCAGAGATGGAGAATTTGTGTGAGATATACATCTCCATTTATATTTATTAATACACAGACTGTATAAATTAGGAGTCAGGACATCTCAGTAATTATGCTTAACTCCCAAAACACTGTGTCAAGTGGTGTTGAAGGGAGCTTGTCAAATCCTGACATAAATTGTTTTTTTTTTTGTTTTTTTTTTACTTTATCCCTTTGTCGATATACTAGGCTAGATTATAAATGTGATATTGTGTGCATGTATCATAGCCATTTACTATGATGTCATTATCCTTTATTTATTAAATTTTTTGTTGTTTTGTTAAATTGATGTCATATTTAAACGTGTTTTATTCTTATATCGTACTTCTGCAAATATATGCGATCTGATTATTATTCTAGATACGGCTTTTAAAATGTTGAAGAGTATCGGCAACAATGGACCATTCATAGAAAAGGCGTCATTTGACTGACTTCACTTTACTTTATCCACAAAGAGATTTCTTTGTTTATTATAAACAATTTTGGTTTCTTTATTTGATGAGTAATGCCTACTCATATGCAGCTTACTCTAAAAAACAAGATTTAAAGCCACTAAACAGATGAAATAGACAGACTGTCACACTTATCTTACCTCCAATGTGTACGAACAAGGAAGAAATAGACGTACCATTCTAAGTATTATTCTGGGAGAAAGTACTGGCAATAATGCCAAGTAGTTGTCCAACTCTCATTCTTGGATCAAAAACGAAAATTAAATTATCTTACGTTGACAATATGTTCAGCCTCGAATAAAAAACCAATGGCTTGATATAAAAAAAAATCCTTCGATCAAGTTTTATTTACCTTCGCGGAGATTTTCCCTTTAATTTAAAATAAAAAAATTTGAGAAAGAAGACAATGTAAAATAAGAAGTCTAATCGGATCTTTGAAATCCTGCAAGTCAAGGGTACGCATATTTTCAGTTTCGTTGAAGGAAAGTCGACCCTTTGGTCCCCATCTTTAACGGATGGATTAGGAGACATTTTGGAAAGAACATTTCTAAAAGGGTCCGTCTTTAAAACTTATCAGAGTTCAATCTGTCTTTGTAACTGATAAACAGGTTTGGGTGGTGACCATTATTCATAAACTAATTATTCGAAATCAAGAAGGTAACTGCTCGACTAAAAAGGAACTCATATTTACACTCAAAATGGATCTAGACATATAAGAGGAATCCAATGCACTGAAGCCAGAATAAGAAGGTTATGCTATACAAACTGCACTGCACGCCGTGGTAAATATTTCTAACATAGCTGACAGTGTTATGGAGCGGCTACAATTCTTTGCACCAGATGCAAAGTATATAAACTAAATGTAGACTACCAGTCTGTGCAATATCAACACTTCAAACTTATTGAACACATTGATTTGCAAAAGACTTTAACACTTTCAAGTGGAGTTAAAGGCTGAAATTGATTTTGATTATTATTATAATTGTTAGAGGAGTAAACTTTTTCAAAGATTACTTAATGCAATATAACTTGCTAGGAAGACTGAGAAGTATGTTTTGAGCAATACAATAAATTAGTTCGTTATTCTCCATAAAGCAGCATTGCGTCTTCTCGGTATCTTCGAAAGTTTCTACTGTGATTTAGATTTTGCGTCGCAAAAACAAAGAACAATCTCGTATTATTTGCATTTTTTTTGCTGCTGTTATTATTTGCATTTTTTGTTGTTGCTGTTATTATTGTCATTTTTTTTTTTTTTTTTTTTTTTTTTTTACTTTTTTTTCTGTTCGGCGACATGATTCGTGCTTTTCTAGATCCTTTCCTCTCCGCGATATTGTCATGTTTTCTTAACCAAGTGTAAGGCGCTGTTACCCGTTGGTTGGAAAAAATACTTCATTTTATCATAAACAAGATCGTCCAAAGGGCATAAAATGGCAAAAACATGTTTTTCATCACATTTATAAAAAAGACATATCTAATAATTTACACGTCACAGTATCCCTTAGTTGTTAGGGGTTGTTGTTAGAAACTTATAGCTGGACCTCACTGTGCAATCAGAGCCGAACATTTTCGAATGATTATATATATATATATATATATATATATATATATATATATATATATATATATATGTGTGTGTGTGTGTGTGTGTGTGTGTGTGTGTGTGTGTGTGTGTGTCTGAAAGGGATCAATTGTGTTTTAAGTAAAATTTTACAGCAAACTCGAAAACATTTTCACGTGCGATCAATCACTAAAGTAATCTCTCTGTCTCTCTCTCTGTCTCTCTCTCTGTCCGTCTCTCTCTCTGTCTGTCTGTCCGTCTCTCTCTCTCTCTCTCTCGGGCGGATCCAGAAATATAGTCCGGGGGGGGGGGGGCGTAAACAAGTGGTCGATGGGTCAGTGGGATGGAATATCTAGTTGAACCCAGGGGCGAAGCCATCGGAAACTTCTGCATTTTCAGCGTTTCTGGGACATCATTTTAACCATCTAAATGTAAAGAAAACTTACCATAGGAAACGTTCCGGTTGTTTCGCGCTCATTTTACAGGGGTTGGAGAGGGGGAAGAAGGCACCGGCTCAGCCCCTGTTGCATATCCGTCCCTGCCCCCCCCCCCCCCCCCCCCCCCGCTCTCTCTCTCTCTCTCTCTCTCTCTCTCTCTCTCTCTCTCTCTCTCTCTCTCTCTCTCTCTCTCTCTCTCTCTCTCTCCGTACACTCACACTACTATGGGACTAAACTTAACCGGCCTTTCTTTTACCTCGAAAAAATACTGGGTTTGGATGTTTTAAAATAGTTCAGTTTATATATAACTAGTTCGACGTTGTATTGTGAAGATTTTACCCGTTTCTGCCCTTGTCTTTGTTTTGTATGCCTTGTCTTTGTTTTGTATGCCCTATGGGTGAGTTTATGAAGCATCTTTTTCTTTTATATTCTGTCTCATGGAGCATATTTAATTTTGGGAGGATGATTTGTATTCTTCGTAGTTTTAACAACTTTTCTGTCTCTATCATTTTTGCAACTTACCTTTGCGGAGCGCAGTATAGCCAAAAGTATTGTCCTGAGGTACCAGTAGACCCTATTACGAACTAAAAATTGTAGAATATTGTTTGATTTCTTTAATTTTGATTACCATGACACTGCAAACATTTCCCTATTGTTTCACATTAGACTCATATAGGGCTAAACAGAATTCTGAATAATGACGTCACGGAATACACGCAGTTCTTGGCCAAAGATAATGAGACGAAATTAGCAATGATAAAAAAATCATTAGTTATTTTATAATTGATTACAATTTTTCATCGAAGCTTTCAATCGAAAATATTTAGTAATATTTCCATTTGTTACACCAAATGAACAATTGGATTATAGTGTGATAACATTTTAATTAAACACTGCTTTGAAAGTATTATGCTTGGACCAATTGCAAATTCAAATAAACAATCCGATGATCGGCAGTTCCAGCACTGGATTATCCCTACCGTTAATCAAGGCTACATCTGCCTTTTTCACGAGCACTTGGTGATTGTAGATATGCTTAGGACACGATGCAGATGTAATTAGGAAAGAATGACGCCATCAACCGAGGCATAAACGTATCCCAGAGCATGTGTAGCTAAAAAAAATTGGGCCATAAAAACTGGCTACTTTCTTCGAAAAAGATCTATGCAAACGCATTTTGTGCTGTAAGTGCTAAGGACAGACTTGTAATGTCTTCTAGATCTAACGTAGTATATCTATTGATTCACCCCAAAATAAAATAAGATACAATTTAGTTTCATTGATACATGTATTATGAATCATGCATTCTTAGAGATAATAAAAGATCTAAGTGTTTTGGCAAACGACAAAATCAGATAATGCGGTCGTACTTAAATGACCTTATTTTGATAGTGATAACAAGGGAACAGTAAGAGCGCTGGTCGGTACGTACGTAGAGTTGAATGGTATTGATTAGGGAAGGTACCGAAAGGACGCTATCAGCACAAAAGTTGACAGTATTCCCGGTACATGTAAAGTGATAAATTTGATAATGAGAAGGTTAACTGGTTGAGACACTGATGATTTGTTTTTAAAAAAATGTATACTGTGCTCTTAATTATTTCCGTCATACCATTATATTATCCACTCATCAATATATCTATCTACCTACACAAAATTATCAGCAGTAAATTCTCTATCTATCTTTTAGCCAGATACTTTCTTTTCTAAATGTATTACAAAATGTAACGGTGCACTTATTTATTTCGATGTGTCGTGGGGTTTGGTGGTTATCGATGCCTAGAGGATGATCGACTGCGGTGTTATAGCCCAGATCGAGCGAATATTAGAAAAACCAAAAGAAAATGGATGGAATAAATGGAGATCTGAGCAGAGATAAAGAATAGAACAACACGAGCCCCCTGTATACATAATACAACAATTTAATTAATTAAATCAAACAAAATAAAATGGTACAGGTCCAATTGCAGGACGCACCTCTAACAGAAAAATCAATTATTAACTCAAAGTTCTTAAGTGCAATTAGCAGCTCCGTTTATATTGATACGGCAAATTTCATCACGAAATCGAGTGAGTGCGTCTTTCATAACCTCATAATTGGTTGCTGTTCACTCGGTTGGGGTCGACTTGCACTGGAACACTCTCGGGTTCCCTCTTGCCTGATTATGCGTCATACCACCTTTAGTGGCCTCTCTCGATATACTGGTCATGGAAGCTATTTTCCTGATAAAAATAAAATATATGCGGCCTAATTCTTCGTTCATTTCTTACTGTCTGACCAGAACATACATTCCACTCTCCGGTACACTCAGAATAGCCTGCATCACGTTTCACAACAGACACTCCACTGCTAATTGGCTTCAGGTCATAACCTTGCATCCAATACAAACAATGCCGTACACCGGTCTACATACACTCGCTTCTCTCTTTCCATAGACAATTAACATAGTGTAGGAAAATTAATGTATGTCTCCAATAGAACTAGTTACCATTACTAATTGATCCAGAGCATAGTATACTCTCGCTTAATGACAATTAAGCCCCCGCAGAGTGAACTATTAATCACTATCTTGAACTAAATGTCGGACACATGCACACATACGGATGGGCAATAAATAACCGTACAGTTCACAACTGCTGCTTAAATGTTAATACAACCAATTCATAGGTTAAAAGGATTCACATGTGAGTTAAACAAATAAATCAAACAAAATTCACTTCTTAGTTTATACTACCCTATTGCTAACTAACAATTCATCGGCATAAAAGCATCACACAAACCTAATAATAATCCTTTCTTAGCATACGTGATTTCCTACATCATTTAAGACAAATCAATTCAAACACTTATCTTAAGACTCATATCAAAGAAAAATTATATATGAAATTAAGACACAGTACCTTTTAGCTCTGAGGTTTGCTCTCTTTTCCCTTTTTCAGAACCGTCTCCTTAAACCGTAGTTACGTGTCTCTCATAGACTCAACTAACACGTCCCTTGGACAAACTTTACGAGGGTCTCGTTCCCCGGAGTCAAGACCTTTTCACCTAGCACAAAAACTGGACTGCCTGATTCCGAGAGAGAGAGAGAGAGAGAGAGAGAGAGAGAGAGAGAGAGAGAGAGATTTTGGATTATAGACGTGTGCGACGAATTTCGTCATGTACGTCTGTTGCCTGATTCCGCTGTGTACGTTATTTTTAAAACACGAGACGTCACCTGGGAAACACACCCCAGACTACTGACTACCCAATCAGATTTAAAGTGTATCTAACCGCCATTATTAAGACGCGACCCTTAAGGGTTTGGAAAAATTCTACATTCCCCGCTCCCCTCCATATACAGATCTCTGCAAAGTTTCAACTTATGACAAATATTTCAACAACTACAAACTCTGCTTCTGCAACATTTCAAACCTTGGCCATTTCGATAATCAAAATCCGATCGTCAACCCCTGTCCAGTTTCTTCTGACATAGTTACCAAACGAGACCTCATTAATAATCAATCAAGTCCCAAACAGATGCACTTAAGTACTAGCATCCTTAAACATGCCACTGATTTAATCCAGTGCAAAATCACATACATCCAAACGCTGAGAATAAAATATTTTTCAATTTCTTTACTTTATAATTACATCTGCATTACTGTTACACGATCATACAGTATATGTATCCGTCCATTTATATATATATATATATATATATATATATATATATATATATATATATATATATATATATATATATATATATATATAACTTTTCACAAGGCCTGAAAATTATCGAGATCCCGACGATAAACATTGTACGTGTTTTCTGGGCGTTAAAAGGCAAATGCATATACCCGGCCAATATTTGTCCCTGGAGCAGCAGATGACCCTCAGGAACCGACCCAAGAAACTCAAACTTCGGGGTGGAGGTAAAAAAATTGAAGTGCGGGGAAAGATGCTTCACAAACAGAGTATTCTATTTAAGATATATTGGTAGTTCCATTGAATGTGATGAATACCATCGTTGTTGAAATTAACGATGCAAACATCATTGATATTTATGAAAATAGATTTGATTTTTTTTAACGTCGCACTCCTAGCTTATATTGGTATATAGTGTAAAGGACACTTGTCTTCAAATATTGGTATATAGTGTAAGGACACTTGACCTCGAAATATTGGTATATAGTGTAAGGACACTTGACCTCGAAATATTGGTATATAGTGTAAGGACACTTGACCTCGAAATATTGGTATATATTGTAACGACACTTGACCTCGAAATATTGGTACATAGTGTAAGGACACTTGTGTCGAAATATTGGTACATAGTGTAAGGACACTTGTGTCGAAATATTGGTACATAGTGTAAGGACACTTGTGTCGAAATATTGGTACATAGTGTAAGGACACTTGTGTCGAAATATTGGTACATAGTGTAAGGACACTTGTGTCGAAATATTGGTATATAGTGTAAGGACACTTGTGTCGAAATATTGGTATGTAGTGTAAGGACACTTGTGTCGAAATATTGGTATATAGTGTAAGGACACTTGTCTTGCAATATTGGTATATAGAGTAAGGACATGTGTCTTGAAATATTGGTATATAGTGTAAGGACATGTGTCTTGAAATATTGGTATATAGTGTAAGGACATGTGTCTTGAAATATTGGTATATAGTGTAAGGAAATTGTCTTGAAATATTGTTATATGGTGTAAAGACACTTGTTTTGAAATATTGGTATATGGTGTAAGGACACTTGTCTTGAAGTATTGGTATGTAGTGTAAGGACACTTGTTTTGAAATATTGGTATATAGTGTAAGGACACTTGTCTTTAAATATTTTTATATGGTGTAAGGACACTTGTCGTGAAGTATTGGTATATGGTGTAAGGACACTTGTCTTGAAATATTGGTATATAGTGTAAGGACACTTGTCTTGATATATGTTTATATGGTGTAAGGACACTTGTCTTGAAGTATTGGTATATGGTGTAAGGACACTTGTCTTGAAATATTGGTATATAGTGTAAGGACACTTGTGTCGAAATATTGGTATGTAGTGTAAGGACACTTGTGTCGAAATATTGGTATATAGTGTAAGGACACTTGTCTTGCAATATTGGTATATAGAGTAAGGACATGTGTCTTGAAATATTGGTATATAGTGTAAGGACATGTGTCTTGAAATATTGGTATATAGTGTAAGGACATGTGTCTTGAAATATTGGTATATAGTGTAAGGAAATTGTCTTGAAATATTGTTATATGGTGTAAAGACACTTGTTTTGAAATATTGGTATATGGTGTAAGGACACTTGTCTTGAAGTATTGGTATGTAGTGTAAGGACACTTGTTTTGAAATATTGGTATATAGTGTAAGGACACTTGTCTTTAAATATTTTTATATGGTGTAAGGACACTTGTCGTGAAGTATTGGTATATGGTGTAAGGACACTTGTCTTGAAATATTGGTATATAGTGTAAGGACACTTGTCTTGAAATATTTTTATATGGTGTAAGGACACTTGTCTTGAAGTATTGGTATATGGTGTAAGGACACTTGTCTTGAAATATTGGTATATAGTGTAAGGACACTTGTTTTGAAATATTGGTATGTAGTGTAAGGACACTTGTTTTGAAATATTGGTATATGGTGTAAGGACACTTGTTTTGAAATATTGGTATATGGTGTAAGGACACTTGTTTTGAAATATTGGTATATGGTGTAAGGACACTTGTCTTGAAATATTGGTATGTAGTGTAAAGACACTTGTTTTGAAATATTGATATATGGTGTAAGGACACTTGACCTCGAAATATTGGTATATAGTGTAAGGACACTTGTTTTGAAATATTGGTATATAGTGTAAGGACATGTGTCTTGAAATATTGGTATGTAGTGTAAGGACACTTGTCTTGAAGTATTGGTATGTAGTGTAAGGACACTTGTTTTGAAATATTGGTATGTAGTGTAAGGACACTTGTCTTGAAATATTGGCATATGGTGTAAGGACATGTGTCTTGAAATATTGGTATGTAGTGTAAGGACACTTATTTTGAAATATTGATATGTAGTGTAAGGACACTTGTTTTGAAATATTGGTATGTAGTGTAAGGACACTTGTCTTGAAATATTGGTATATGGTGTAAGGACATGTGTCTTGAAATATTGGTATGTAGTGTAAGGACACTTATTTTGAAATATTGATATGTAGTGTAAGGACACTTGTTTTGAAATATTGGTATGTAGTGTAAGGACACTTGTCTTGAAATATTGGTATATGGTATAAGGACATGTATCTTGAAATATTGGTATATAGTGTAAGGACATTTGTCTTGAAATATTGGTATATGGTGTAAGGACATGTGTCTTGAAATATTGGTATATTGTGTAAGGACACTTGTTTTGAAATATTGGCATGTAGTGTAAGGACACTTGTTTTGAAATATTGGTATGTAGTGTAAGGACACCTGTCTTGAAATATTGGTATATAGTGTAAGGACTCTTGTTTTGAAATATTGTATATAGTGTAAGAACTGATGATAAACAAATAAGGCGCAAGATGATCTCCTTGACGACATCCTCCTTCAAGTCTAAAAAATGATGACATATGCCCAATTTTTAGAGTTATTACAAAACATACCACTTACAAACAAAATCACTAAAGTTAAAAGATTGTAAAACTTTTTCCACAAAGCTCCTGTTAATTGAGTCAAAGGCTTTTTCAAAGTCTATTAACAATAACAACCCATATCTATTTTCGTTCTCTAGTTGATCCATGATATCGTATAATAGCCTGGTATTTTCTCCAATGATTCATAAATCCTGTTTGAGTATCACTGATTATTGATGGAAGAACCTTTTTAATCCTGTCTGCAATTCCTCCCGAAGCAATCTTATAGTCAATATTTAAAAGTGATATAGGTCTCCAGTTTTAAAAGTATCTTCTGTCTTTTTCTTCCTTTGGTAGACATGTGATGACTCCTTGAGTCTGAAAATCGGAAAGTTTTCCTACAGTATATCCATAATTTATTGATCTGCATGGAAATCCCCCAAGAGTCTTCCAAAAGAATTTATAGAACTCTATGGTGAATCCATCGGAGCCAGGACTTTTTCCATTTTCCATCCGTTTTAGAGACATGCCGTATTCATTGATTGTAAGTAGACCCACGCATGAAAGCAGATTCTCTTTCCTCTTGACTAAGTTTAATATTGTGATTAAAAAATCTATTTTGAGTTTCCTGAGTATCCTCAACATCAAGCTGAGCAATTCTACTTTTGTACAATTCCATATAAAACTGTTTTTGGGCTTCTAAAATATCTATTTGGTCTGATATATTTGTCCCATCATCTAAAATAATTTTCTTTAATGTCTTATTGACATAATTTCTTTTTTCAAGATTTAAAAAGTACTTCATGCTTTTTTCTCCAAATTCGTACCATCTAGCTTTGGATCTTAATATAACACCTTCTATGTATTTTTTTCTAGATTCCTCTAATTCTGCTTTCTTTTTTTCTAAATTTTCCAGAGTTTCCCCATCTATATTATTCGACAGTCCCCCATGAATTTCTATTATTTCCTGTTCAATTTTCTTTAATTTTTCCCGTTTCTCTTCTGTTTTCCAAATAGAATAACATATAGTTTCAGATCTTATTTTCATTTTCAAAATTTCAAAGAACATTTGATCACTACAGGAAAGAGAAACATGGAGAGAGTCATCTTTATTTCCCCCTACATAATATTCATTTACAGAATCAGTTATACACTTTTTGACTAAATCAGTATATTCAATGTTCCTCAACAGTTGGGCATTAAATTTCCAATATCCTTTTCCCCTTGGACACGTTGAAAAAGCCACACTCAAAACAATAGCCGAATGATCAGTCTTATACCCTGGTAAGATACACGCATCAGCTGTATTCGTATGAATGTCATCAGATACAAGAAAGTAATCTAATCTACTTTGTTTCAAGGGAGATTTTTGCCTCCAGGTATACGTCTTTAAGTTTTGATTGGAATTTCGACAGGGGCAATTAATTTCAATTCTTTTTTCAGGTCTTGAATCGCTGCTCTAGAATGTTGGTGTTTGTCATGTAGAATACTATAAGTATCCAAATCTAAGTCTTGAACAGTATTCCAATCTCCACACATTATAATTGATGAGTTCTCAAAAACTAAAATCTACTCCTCTAACTTTCTTAAAAAGCTAGGATTATCATCGTTATAACCATACAAATTCACGAGGGTGATTCTGTTACCATTAATTGTAATATCTAAAATAATAAATCTCCCTTTACTGTCACATCTTTCTCTATGAACTGCAAATTCAAAAGTATTTCGAAATAATATTGCGACCCCAGCACTATTACTAGAGCAGTGGCTAAATATACATTTGTATCCCCATTCAGCAGCCCAATATATCGAAATATTGGTATATAGTGTAAGGACACTTGTCTTGCAATATTGGTATGTAGTGTAAGGACATGGGTCTTGAAATATTGGTATTTAGTGTAAGGACATGTGTCTTGAAATATTGGTATATAGTGTAAGGACACGTGGCTTGAAATATTGGTATATAGAGTAACGACACTTGTCTTGAGATATTGGTATATAGTGTAAGGACATGTGTCTTGAAATATTGGTATATAGTGTAACGACACTTGTCTTCAAATATTGGTATGTAGTGTAAGGACATGTGTCTTGAAATATTGGTATATGGTGTAAGGACATGTGTCTTGAAATATTGCTATGTAGTGTAAGGACACTTGTCTTGAAATATTGGTATATGGTGTTTGAACACTTGTCTTGAAATATTGGCAGTTGCCTGTGTGCCTATCAATAAAAAATATCGTTGTTTTATCAGCAAGAAGCGTGTTAAATTACCTTAAATTACCTTGTTTTACTTTTCTATATTTAAACCATTAGTTTTGATGCGACATGTGATATAGTTCTCAATTGCAAATGACATGAAATAAATGTTTATGTGAAATTTTATACTTCTGTGTTAATATTCACTTGGTATATACCTCTTTTTTCATCTGATTTGCCACACAGACAAAAAAGTTTAAGTTTCTTTAGACGCGGATACTCAATTTTTTCTACAGCATCTGTTGTCTAAAAGATTACAAGACGCACTCATGCAAACAAACAGAAATAAAGCATAAATAATGTCTGCAGCATGGCTCATTCCAGATCTTCGAAGTCATAGGTGCCTGCATTTTCAAGAAATCTTTTTCAAAACCCACGTTGTATGACATTTTTGTTATTTTATTCTCTCTCTCTCTCTCTCTCTCTCTCTCTCTCTCTCTCTCTCTCTCTCTCTCTCTCTCTCTCTCTCTCTCTCTCTCTTTCGTAGGTGATGTTATGAGGAGTCCACGCAAAATAAACTCTCGGTGAATTTATTTTTAATTTGTTAATTCTGAAGTGTTAAATAAAAAATAAAAAAAATGATTTTCTTGGCTAGTTTTTGTCTTGTGCTGTTGTAACAGCCGATTTGCGTACTTGAGGAGCATTTTCAAGTTTCATATAGAATTTAATTTTACTATACTTGTTGTTGTAAAAAGTGTTCAAATGGTTTATTTCTTTCGCATTTCTCGTATTATCATACAATGTGTACCAGACACAGAAACAGGAAGTCGGGTGACCTCCCACATGTTAAGGAACCCGTGGCCTAAATGGATTATCCAATCAGCAATTAATCTGACACATTCAGATGCAAACGGTTCGTTTCCACCAGCAACGGCATCCAAAAGACAAGTATGTGGTCTGCAATGATTTTACTGCACTAAAGCTAAGTTCTCGTTTATGATCAAGGCAGATGTACAATTTCAGTGACCTTTGCGAAGATTTCATCACTTATCTTGAGTTAACTCACAAACTGTTGTGTATTCTGTGAGACTGGGGAAATAAAAGAAAATCGCTGCATGCATTATGTAATTAATCAACTTGATGTATGTGAAGCAAAGAACGAGAGGAATGTGAACATTTTCCAAAGAGGAATGAACTCTAGGTTTCCATGAAACTAACAGATTAAAATCAGGCTCATTTGAAACAAATAGCATCATTAGATATGGTCAAGCTGAAAGAACGCTAAGAACAAAGATTGCGTAAAATCCTTCAAGGTCTTATCCAAGAAAGACACAATTTATTCCCTCATTCTTATTATATTTTGTGATCATGTGATCTTAATACCTATTTGAACGATAAAATATTCATCAATATATTTCCCATTTTAATTTGAAATTTACAACCTTGTGAATGCAAGGTTAGATATTTGCCCAATCTTTTCTTTCTTATTTCATCAGCGAGAGAGACAGACAGACAGACAGAGTAATGAATTCTTTCTACTTTCAAGTTACAGACTAATACTTTCAAGTTTCAGACTTATTCTTTTGCTCGATAACATCAAAAGAAGCATAAAGCAACTAAAACTCGATGTGTGTGTGTGTGTGTCTGTGTGTTGAATTCTTCCAATTTTCAAGTTTTAAACTGATTATTTTACTCAACAGAAGCAACAGATTTTTTTTTACTCAATAACAACAAAAGAAGCATAACACAACTGAAACTAAAACATGTTGAAAATCAGGACAAATATTTCCCAACAGTAAATAGTCGCGGCTAACAATGCTGTGCAATAATTATGGATGTCGTAACGTCTAACTCAGGCATGTGCAACCTACAGCCCGCGGGCCGCATCTGGCCCGCAACCTGGTTTTATCCGGTTACATTTGCATCAGACAGGTACATTTAACAATCGCTTTCCGGCCTGCGCCCTGGAGGAAATACCCTGTGTTACAGTCCGTTTTAGTTCTCGAGAACGATGGCCTGTGGACCTGCGAAAATTTATCGCAGCGCCCTCTGCTTTACTCCTCAGATTCAATGGGCTAATTTCATGTTTGATAACTCTGATCAACTCGTCCCGAAATACACTGCATCCTTGCCTCGTTTTTGATAAGGTCAACGTTATGTGTAAATTGGCTATTAAATATGATTAATCATCACGGAAAACACATCCCATGTCCCCAGGCGTCGATATCGCCACGATCTCAGTAGAGTGCCATTAATTAATGACAATCTATTTTCAACGTATTATCAGCGGGTGAATAAAACGAAAAGAATATATTGGCAAAGCAAACATATATCGACGACTGTACCCAGGCTATGGAGGAAGTTGCATATGCCTGGGCAATGGCGGCGCGAGGGTTCTAGGCGCCCAGGGACAATGTTCTTTACGTGGCGCCCCTACTTTGCCTCAGAGAACACTTTTTATGTCCGTTGCCAACCCCCCTCATCCCCCTCTCCTAAATATAAGTTTTGTAAAGAATTGCCCCATTACACTAAGGTGAGGTAAAATACTGTGAATATTTCATCTGCAAAGAAAGCAAAAAAACTCCCCACGGAGTCCCCTTCGCCTGGGGCCCAGGGTCAATTGCCCCACCCCACCCCACCCCCACACTCCACCCTCGCGCCGCCACTGTGCCTGGTCTAACTGGATACAGAGTTTCGAGACTATACTCAGTCTCAAGGTTGGATCTACATCGAAGTTTCTGCCCTTTGTTGACATGAAATATTGGCATCAAACAGGGTGTTGATGGATTGATTACTCTCCGAGCCTTCTGTTTTACCAGCTGGGAGATAAATCGGTGGATTTCACCTCAAAACTGGTATTCATGCCAAAGCGGTGATGAGATTTAATTCACTGTGAGGATACAGGGAGCGTCTGGTTGTGGGCTGTGCATCACCCCATATGAGTTCATAATCTGATACCAACGTTTTCGGTCAACGCGCGCCCTTTGCACAAAATCTCTTTCTAAATCTAGATTTGATTTGATATGGGCAGTAGCCTAAATTAGAAATAATTACCTGTCATGAAACGAAATATATTGTTCTGTCATGTCAGCTGATTAGGTCATGCATATATCACAACAGATCTCTCATTTGTTCATCTGTATATATGACAAACTGATTGACTATATTTCTTCCTTTAAAGACATTAATTAAATTCAAATATATTAATATACCATTAAATAAAGAACACAAATTCAATGCAATTAGTGCAAATATGTATACGACACGTAACAATGAATTTCTTTTGTCAGTCACATGATTTGTCCACGCTGCATGCATTTTAAACATCGAAACAGATAACATAAGTACTGTGACATCTGTAAATAGTAATAACTAAATACAAAACTGATATCAAATTAAATTGCAGGATTCGAGTCATGGGAAAGTGAAGAAAAAAAAACATCAACAACCTAGAATACTATTATAAATCCTCCTTTAGAATTAGATATAGAGAAGAAACTATATATTTACAATAGACAATACTTCAAAACGAGCTCCAACAGATTACATGAACTACAGAGAAAAATGTCACAACTAGATGACCCGAAAGACTTCGAAAGATTTGTTTGGTTTGGTGTTTTACGGCACGGGAACACAATTAGATTATCGAGGACCAAGGCAATTGGTGTAACGTACCTTGCCCAAGGAAATACCACGGTAAACGACCCGGGCTGATCCGATTCGAACCAGTACCCTTTCGGTCCCGAATCGAGCACGCTAACTACTTAGCCTGTATATATGTGCTGGTAGGTGTATATTTATATATTTGACTTTAATAAAGCTGAGTGAAACAAGCTACAATAAGAACAAGCAGGTACACAATTCAGAAGCCTTAATATTATGTGAAGTTCTATGCAAAGATACACGCAATACAATATCTTATTAAAATAGTATCACAAACGATCCAAGTCTGTACATATGGAAAACATCATATAGTTACTATTCATTATCAGCATGCAAACTTGAAAACTAACGGACTATTTAGAAAATAGTCTCTTTGTGAAGAAGGTAATACCGACTGTACTCGCTTATAAGTTGAGTACAACTACAAACTGCACAGACACAGATCTGCCTTCGCATAATGCGCCGGCAGATCTGAGTCAATGCAGTTTGTTAGTAGCAATCAGTAGAACAAACAACATAGACCCTGATGTGCTGGTGCATTATGTGACTGCAGATCAGGGTCTATGTTGTTTGCAGTTGGGTTATAAGCGAGTACAGACGGTACATAGAAAAGTCAAGTTAACATGAGGTAAGGAATCTATTATGTAGAAACAGGCTGCGCATGAAGTGGACATGTGTCCACTTGTCTGTCTGTGATAACGTCGAGAAAGAAGTAATAGGTAGGGAGTCAAACAAACAACAGTGTAATATACTCCATTTGTAATTAAAAGTTGTGGAAGTCCAACATGATATTAGTGTTCTTGCACTATTACGTAAGGAAACTTGGGTTAAGAACGGAATAAAATCTCCTCAGAACAAATTAGTATAGAAACATGAACAAATGTAAGATCAATGAACATTTAATACATACGGAATATATACAAGATGTAAAAACGGTATCACAATAAAAAACTGCTATTCAAATATTCTGTTTCTACACTTGTAATTTCAAGATATAAAAAATACAGGGAGAAATTCTTGGCAAATTAATACAACATGATGCTCGTATTAAGCAGATAAATATGTATATGTACAACAATATCTACAACAATATTTACAACAATATCTACAAGACTCTATTTTGTAATGCAAACACATAGTTTAATGTCATAGATAGATGGTGAAAATCTTCATAACTCTTCAAAGTGCGATGTAAGTAATAAATGTGTTCTATAAACAAAACAAAACTTAATGTGTACCTCCTGGTGCATGGATGGATGGGCACGGACACTTATATTAATACAGAAGTTAATTTATATCCTGTTATTGTGGTCACAGGTACTCACTGCACACAGTGTGTTATTGTATACTTGTTTTAATCGAACCGCCGAATGAATGCTGACTTAGCTTTTGATCAGACACATGCACGAGCGACTACGGTTTTCTCCAGTGGGTTAGTATGTGTATATACTTATTGACATAAACATACTAATGACTAATTAATCAAAGTGAGAGAGATGGATAGATAGAGAGGTGTGTTCAGGATCTTATAAAATGACAACGAATTAATTTGTGAGCTTTTTTTGACCTTGTCCACATTCCAAATCGAGAGACAGAAATAAATATGGCGAAGATAATTGTACCTATATTGGAAATTACATCTTTATCTACCTGGGAACATCTACACTCAGAAAGTCTTTAGGTATTATGGATAGAAATTCGCTAACCTAAATCAAAACGAATTGTAATTCGCACTTGTTATAGACCTCCAAATCATTATGGTTTTCTTGACAATTTTGAAGAGATTTTGACACAAAATTATATCAGACTCCAAGTATGCACAAGCGACTACGGTTTTCTCCATTGGATGAGTCATTGTATATAATATATACTTGTTGATTTAGGTTTGCTGGTATCGCTTTCTTCAGATATCATTAAGCTAACATAAATCTTTCATCTCCAGTGAATCATCTTTAAGTATATACACAACGCGCTACCTATCTGCGCTATTTATGCGTACTTTTAAAATTCAGAGTAGAATATATACCTCCCTATACCTGTACAGTAAGAGCTTAATGCTTCAAACAGGCTTATAAATCGACTGTGATAGAAGCAAACAGGCTTATAAATCGGCTGTGATAGAAGCAAACAGGCTTATAAATCGACTGTGATAGAAGCAAACAGGCTTATAAATCGACTGTAATAGAAGCAAACAGGCTTATAAATCGACTGTGATAGAAACAAACAGGCTTATAAATCGACTGTGATAGAAGCAAACAGGCGTATAAATCGGCTGTGATAGAAGCAAACAGGCTTATAAATCGACTGTGATAGAAGCAAACAGGCTTATAAATCGACTGTAATAGAAGCAAACAGGCTTATAAATCGACTGTGATAGAAACAAACAGGCGTATAAATCGACTGTGATAGAAGCAAACAGGCTTATAAATCGACTGTGATAGAAACAAACAGGCTTATAAATCGACTGTGATAGAAACAAACAGGCGTATAAATCGACTGTGATAGAAGCAAACAGGTTTATAAATCGACTGTGATAGAAACAAACAGGCTTATAAATCGACTGTGATAGAAGCAAACAGGCGTATAAATCGACTGTGATAGAAGCAAACAGGCGTATAAATCGACTGTGATAGAAGCAAACAGGCTTATAAATCGACTGTGATAGAAGCAAACAGGCTTATAAATCGACTGTGATAGAAGCAAACAGGCTTATAAATCGACTGTGATAGAAACAAACAGGCTTATAAATCGACTGTGATAGAAGCAAACAGGCTTATAAATCGACTGTGATAGAAACAAACAGGCTTATAAATCGACTGTAATAGAAGCAAACAGGCTTATAAATCGACTGTGATAGAAGCAAGGCTTATAAATCGACTGTGATAGAAGCAAACAGGCTTATAAATCGACTGTGATAGAAGCAAACAGGCTTATAAATCGACTGTGATAGAAACAAACAGGCTTATAAATCGACTGTGATAGAAGCAAACAGGCGTATAAATCGACTGTGATAGAAGCAAACAGGCTTATAAATCGACTGTGATAGAAACAAACAGGCTTATAAATCGACTGTGATAGAAGCAAACAGGCTTATAAATCGACTGTGATAGAAGCAAACAGGCTTATAAATCGACTGTGATAGAAGCAAATAGGCTTATAAATCGACTGTGATAGAAGCAAACAGGCGTATAAATCGACTCTGATAGAAGCAAACAGGCGTATAAATCGACTGTGATAGAAGCAAACAGGCTTATAAATCGACTGTGATAGAAGCAAACAGGCTTATAAATCGACTGTGATAGAAGCAAACAGGCTTATAAATCGACTGTGATAGAAGCAAACAGGCGTATAAATCGACTGTGATAGAAGCAAACAGGCTTATAAATCGACTGTGATAGAAGCAAACCGGCGTATAAATCGACTGTGATAGAAGCAAACAGGCGTATAAATCGACTGTGATAGAAGCAAACAGGCTTATAAATCGACTGTGATAGAAACAAACAGGCGTATAAATCGACTGTGATAGAAGCAAACAGGCTTATAAATCGACTGTGATAGAAGCAAACAGGCTTATAAATCGACTGTGATTGAAGCAAACAGGCTTATAAATCGACTGTGATAGAAGCAAACAGGCTTATAAATCGACTGTGATAGAAGCAAACAGGCTTATAAATCGACTGTGATAGAAGCAAACAGGCGTATAAATCGACTGTGATAGAAGCAAACAGGCTTATAAATCGACTGTGATAGAAGCAAACATTCTTATAAATCGACTGTGATAGAAGCAAACAGGCTTATAAATCGACTGTGATAGAAGCAAACAGGCTTATAAATCGACTGTGATAGAAGCAAACAGGCGTATAAATCGACTGTGATAGAAGCAAACAGGCTTATAAATCGGCTGTGATAGAAGCAAACAGGCTTATAAATCGACTGTGATAGAAGCAAACAGGCTTATAAATCGACTGTGATAGAAGCAAACAGGCTTATAAATCGACTGTGATAGAAGCAAACAGGCGCATAAATCGACTGTGATAGAAGCAAACAGGCGCATAAAATGACTGTGATAGAAGCAAACAGGCTTATAAATCGACTGTGATAGAAGCAAACAGGCTTATAAATCGACTGTGATAGAAGCAAACAGGCGTATAAATCGACTGTGATAGAAGCAAACAGGCTTATAAATCGGCTGTGATAGAAGCAAACAGGCTTATAAATCGACTGTGATAGAAGCAAACAGGCTTATAAATCGACTGTGATAGAAGCAAACAGGCTTATAAATCGACTGTGATAGAAGCAAACAGGCGTATAAATCGACTGTGATAGAAGCAAACAGGCTTATAAATCGGCTGTGATAGAAACAAACAGGCGTATAAATCGACTGTGATAGAAGCAAACAGGCTTATAAATCGGCTGTGATAGAAGCAAACAGGCTTATAAATCGACTGTGATAGAAGCAAACAGGCTTATAAATCGACTGTGATAGAAGCAAACAGGCTTATAAATCGACTGTGATAGAAGCAAACAGGCGTATAAATCGACTGTGATAGAAGCAAACAGGCTTATAAATCGGCTGTGATAGAAACAAACAGGCGTATAAATCGACTGTGATAGAAGCAAACAGGCTTATAAAATGACTGTGATAGAAGCAAACAGGCTTATAAATCGGCTGTGATAGAAGCAAACAGGCTTATAAATCGGCTGTGATAGAAACAAACAGGCGTATAAATCGGCTGTGATAGAAACAAACAGGCGTATAAATCGGCTGTGATAGAAACAAACAGGCGTATAAATCGGCTTGTATTTAGACAATGATAGGAACAAACCGATCCAACAGGATGCGAGATTTTATTTGAAATTGAATCTTCAGCTTACTGAATAAGCATTTTGTATAAGAGAAGACAGAAAATGTAGACAATTGTATCAATGACTATATTGAAGACAAAGAAGAAGAGAACGTTAGCAAGACAGCTGACTTTATTATTAGTAATATTTAGAAATCGCCCGTCGCCTTCGCATTTTTCGTAAAATAATATAAAGTCTAATATTTAGATGATTGTGTGTCTAAATAGTTATCACTTTAAATATAAAAATGTATATGTATATATATACATATGAAGAAATGAAAGGTATACATGTATGAGACGCCTTTAACTAATTATACTGTTGTTGTCGCTAGCGAAGCATCGCTTGTTACACACACAGAAGCACTACCTATCTAAGTTACCTAATTGTACTTCTGTTTTCGGATCAGTGTAACACAATATAAATCAAGACACTCCTCTACAATTAGTCAATTGATATAACTTGCAAAACAAGTTAGACAGGAAGCAAAACCTTTTGTGATTGAATATTATAAACAGTTTTAACTTTTTGAATATATTTCCAGGAAGAGACAAACATTTAAAGAGTTATTCTAAAACATATAAACATATTAAATTGCTGACTTTACTGATTAATTCACAATTACTGTTACTGCTACTACAACTGTTGCTGCTACTGCCTGCTGCTGTTGCTGATACTTTTACTACTAATACTACTACTACTCTATTTCTTGTCTGCACTATATATATATATATATATATATATATATATATATATATATATTGCTACAACTATTGCTGCTACTGATACTGCTAGTGATACTACTACTACTACTACTACTACTGCTACTACTACTACTACTACTACTACTACTACTGCTACTACTACTACTACTACTACTACTACTACTACTACTGCTACTACTACTACTACTACTGCTACTACTACTTGTATATACACTTCGTCCCATATTTCGGAGATAGTTGTCAATGTGCTACAATGACTTGTTTACCTTGCCGTTTTTAGTATTAGCTAGTTTGCTGAACTCAACGATAAAGTGACTGACTGTCTCATCTTTATTCTTTCACATACTGCTCAATTGTGAACCATTTTGATTTGGTACACTCGTCTTAACTTTGTCGACCATGAATCCTTGACTGTCGAAGGCCTCTTTGTCCGCAACGTCCCTAATGTCTGCAAATATTTGGAAACACTCGAATGTAGGACTAAATGTCCACATGTTACTTAATGTCTGCAGAAATAAAGGGGTCATTCCAAAGGATTTCAAATATTAACAAAGTATCCGTTCGATGATTTGAAAATTGAAACCTAATGATTTTATAGAATAGGACTTGTGTTAAATTACATTGATCTACAGTAGAAATAAGAAATTGTAAAAAAGGAACCAAACAAAATTAGGTATGTACGTGTATCTCCTTCGTTTTAAAGAATCTCAAAGAAGTATTGTATGCTTTGTAAGATATTTGACAAAGATACGTATTTAAATGAATCACATTAAAACAATTAACGGTGACGGAACAGTATACGGGGAAATTAGCATCTTTAATAAATGAGAACGTTTCCTATAGACGCCAATACTTAATATAAAGCAGATTAATTACACTTGTGCGCAGAATAGATCCTTTTGAAATGACAGGTGTTGAAACTAACACTCAAGGACATTTCAACAATCAATGAAATGCTTGCACTTTTAAAATCTAATGTTATTCCAGCAACTTTTTACAGAAGTTTCGTTTATAAAAAATCATTCGGTTTCCATAGCATCAAACTATTGCTTACGTTGATATTAGACATGACACATCATCCAGTTCTTGCGATATTATTGATATTATGACGTAATAATTCCATCTGCGTTTCTGCCATATTATTTGTTGTAAATGGTCATGAGATACCGATCTGGAATGTTTAGCACATCAGTAAATTCAGGGGACTACTTATGGTTATCATTTGGTTTCCAGTGCTTTTGCCTGTACCAATTTCTTACAACCCATCCCCAACCACAGGGGCTCGTATTGTCGCTTAAAATTTACCTATCAGTCATACATGTACTATATAATTCTACAAGGGAGGACACTTCTCTCCTTTCTCGCGCGACCTATTTAAGAATCGACGCTGATATTTCAAGCTACACTTCGCATAGCGTAATAAATTTGGTACCGATGTTTAGCTCAGGCATTCGACTTTTTATGCCTACACAAAGTTTGACTTACTACCACACCTTTAAGGTATTCCAGACCATTTTCTCACGCTACCGGTCGACATGGCCATGATTGCGCCCGCTTAATATGCAGGTACAATGCACTGAATGAAATTCTGCCCCCTTATTGGTTGACATAAAATCAGATTATAAGTAGGCGTTGTACGTCATTTTAGGTCTACCAATGAGAGGGCCGTATTCCATTCAACAAGTTGCACTTGCATATTAAGTGGGGGCGATCATGGCCATGTCGACCGGTAGCGTGGGAAAATGGTCTGGAATTCCTTAAAGGTGTGGTAGTAAGTCAAACTTTGTGTAGGCATAAAAAGTCGAATGCCTGAGCTAAAAATCGGTACCAAATGTATTATACTATGCGACGTGCAGCTTTGAAATATCAGCGTCGATTCTTAAATAAGTCGCGCGAGAAAGGAGAGAATTGTCCTCCCTTGTAGTATTATATAGTACATGTATGACTGATAGGTAAATTGTAAGCAACAATACGAGGCCCTGTGTCCCCAACCCCGTGACTTGAGATAAAGTTGTGCAATCTCAGACATAATCTACGATTAGAAGGTCAAACACTGTAACTACAAATTCTTCCTGCATCCGAACACTCACCTGTGTAGCTAAACAAAGTATCTGGCGGGCTTTACGAGCAACGGCACATTAATAAATTACTGCATTTTTGCTTCGAATTTGTGTTTCAATCAGCTGTTACTTAGGGGCATGGTCGTATGACATAAAACAGCGCATCTCACTAAAAAAAGACACAATTTTATTTTGTTGTAAGATCGAAATGCGCAGCAAGCAAGAACTATTATTGCTAAACACATAAATCATATCTGCTCAATGAAAAAATCATTGTGACCCTCATTAACCCTTCTGTGGTGATATTGTACGCGCTACGTCACCTTTGCTTGCCAAAGATTGTTGGCACAGTTTGTTCCACGAAGCGGATCGACGATCCTTGCTAGCGAAGATGGAACTATGTATTCAGGCACAATGTGAAGAAGCTAATAAAAGATAACTACGTGCTACATAAAATCGAATGTTTTGTTGACAGAATGCGCTGATTTGACGGTTGCGACGAGGAAAATAGGAATTATAAGGATCAGTATCGTATTAAGGATAAATGGCGCCCGGGGCGACGATGATGGCCCAAAGGGCCAGAATACAAGGCCCGAATTATTATCAGCTGTTTTGGCGCCCCGAGACCTCTGGCGCCCAGGGAAACCGCCCCGTCCGCCCCTCCCCCCCCCCCCCCCTTAGTGCACTACGGATAAGGATTAATGACCATGGGTGTGTATTTTATCGAAGTGTAAACTGAACCTAATCACTTACAAAGTTAACATAAAGTAGTTCAGACTTTATTAACTTTGGGAGTGATTAGGTCAAATTCAGACTTCGATAAATACCCAACCATGATCATTTAATCCTAATATAACTACCACGAGCTTGATGGAAATTCAAAAATTCACTACTTACATCCGATGTCCGATTTTTTGTTTGTTTTTGTTTTCTAGCATGCGACGGAAAAGGCCGAAGTCGTTCTGATTGGGGGTCAAACATAATGGAAAAAAAGAGAGAGGATACAACAAATGAACGAAAGTTGCTATGTGAAGGAAAAGAAATACCTTAGGAAGACAGAATGATTACAGTGGGTACAGATTTTACATCAGTCTCAGTCATATCAATCATATATAACGCCCCATGCTCACTCCTGACTACAGACAACGCCCCATGCTTATTCCTGACTACAGATCAGGTACTTCGTCTAGTACTAAAACGATATTTTAAAAAAATACCCAATATATATTCTATCGTTGTTAACTAGACAGAAGTAAGTATTTAAATAATACCAAAAATAAATTTTAAAAAATAGAAGATTGTCAATGGAAGTAGAATGAATCGAAATTAACAATGACTACATTAACATCGGAAGCATAGGACATCATTTTCTTGCTTTGGTTTCTGTTTATTTTTAAATTTGCCGAAAGATGTGAGGCAGACATAATTGTTTATCTGTTTTTAGTTTTAACTCGTTGCCAATAAACTATATAGAGACACCAGACCAGGAAGAAAAATTACACTTCACACAAAAAGCATTCCGCAAGATTGGTTAAACACTTGAAATGCGAAACAGAAATATCTATTCTATTTGCAAAACTGTTAATGCTAATGAACAAGACTTAACAAATCCTTGCTCATTTTCACATGTTGCATGTTTTGTCTTCCATTTTGCAGTTATGGGCCCCAAAACTAGTTTAATTTTTAATATATAAAAACCTGTGTACAGTTTTGCATATAACATCTGTAGTAATTTACCGTTACTTAGACTCGTGCAAGGGGCATATTTTAATATTTACTGCTAAGATAAATTTTTGTTATAACTGAGTTGACGGCGGGCCCCTAGAATACGTCGGTCCCCTGGGCAATTGCCCCCTTCCCCGCCCCTTCTCCCCGCCCCCCTCTCGGCGGTCCTGCCCAAACCCCTCCCCCCGCTTATATCATCTGCATAAATAGGTATGGTCATTGAACGTTTGCCATTGTTGCAACCTTACAAAAGCCCTGAACTTTAAAGTTTACATAAGTTACACGCAAAGGGATTATGTAAAAACAAAGGGAACTTCCAAAGCTGGCATTAATGTATTGTAATCGATTCCTCTTTTTATGTGAATATTTAGACTTTACCATGAAAAGAAGAGTACAGAAAATGGCACATGATACCCCACCAAAATAAGGTTGGTTGTTGGAATGTATTTTCAGCAGTATACTTTCAGTGCAAGAAAAAGACATGTGCATACTTGGTTCCAGCTCCTAAGCGAATCTTCACTCGTTTGGACTTTGTTTCTGGACTAATATATTCCAAAAAATTAGCTGTTCAGGTTTTTTTTTTTTTTTTTTTTTTTTTTTAGGCAGAGGGAAACATGTATCAAGTTTCCTTGAAATCAGTTATAGACAAGTATAGTTATTGTCCATAAAATTCAAGAGCGAAATCTGTATTTAGTAACAATGACCTTGAACTTCAAGCAATCGACTCCAAATCTAAAGAGCTATTATTTAGGTAAAGCGAGTTTTGTACATGTACCAAGATTTGTTGTAAATGGTTGAAGAGAACTTACGTTTTTGTGCGGAATGAATTGCAAAGGCCAGATCTATTTTTAGTAATAGCATCCTGGACCTTTTCAATGATGCTATTACTAAATAAAATCCCTGAACATCTAAACGCAGAGGTCTTTTGGGGGCAGAAGGGAACACATTTACAAAATTTCGTACAAATGTGTTACGTAGCGTTGAATTTATTGACCTAAAATGAAATGTAACACCCAAAATCTATTTTTATTGACAGCAAATGTAATCTGGAGCTACTAATCTCCAAATCAACAGGGTTCTTACTGAGGATAAGGAAAACTCACGTCTTAAATTTTGTTGAATTATGTTATATAGAACTTTAGTTATCATCCGGAAATAAAATGCATAGGCAAAATCTTTTTTTGAAGCAGTGACTTAGACCTTAGAGTAACGATAACACCCCTCCCCCCCCCAAAAAAAAAAAAAAAAAAATTAAAAATAAAAAAATAAAAAAATTAATAGGAGTCTTCGTTGGGCTAAGCAAAGCATATATACCACGCTGTATCGAGACGTGTTCACTAAAATTTAAGTTGTCATAATGAAATGCAGAGGTAAAGTATATTTTTAGCAATAGTGAGCTTTAACTTAGAGTGACTGGCTATAAAATCAATAGGTTTCTTTGTCACAGACTGCGTTAAATTCTGTTAACAAGAACTTAGGTTCTTGTCTGGAAATTAAATGCATTGGCAAAATATATTTTAACAAAAGGGGTCTTGACCTTGAAGTTACTGGCAGCAAAATGTACATGGTTCTTCCTTCGATAAAGGGAATGCATTTATCAAGAGGCATCAAAATGTGTTCATTTGAACCTAAGTTGTTGAAATTAAATGCAAAGGTTCGATTTATTTTTAACTATAGTGACCTTGACCCTTAAGCTACTGGCTCCAAACTCAATAGGTATTTTTCTTGTTAACGGGAACATGTATTTTAGCTGCGTTTAAGCCGTTCACAAGAGCCGAAGTTATTATCCGAATACGATAATCATGGGCAACAACATTGACCTTGACCTTGGAGTTGTTGGGCCCTAAATCAATCGGCTTCTTTCTTATGTCAACAGAAAAACATGCACCGTTGAAATGTGTTTACTATAACTTTAGTTATCATCCGGTTATATAACGAATTGCCAAATCTAGTGTATGCAACAGTAACCTTGACATTAGAGCTAATGACTCAAAAATCGATAAGATTTTTCCATGGTCTAAGAGAAACACATGTGCCAAGTTGCGTTGAAATTTGCTTGCCAGAACTTAAGTTATCACCCAGAAGCCGAAACGGACGCCCGCATGACCACCAAGACGGATGCTTGTCGACAATGTAATATTTGACAGCTATTGTTGTCGGGGTATATACTGATATTAAGGAAAGCACGTGTACTAAGTTGCATTGAAATCTTTTCACTTGAACTTCAGCTATTATCCAGATATAAAATGCATTGGCAAAATATATTTTTAGCATCAGTGACCTTGACCTTGGAGCAAACGACCCCAACATCAGTAACGATTTTACTTATGCTAAGGGGAATGCATGAACTAAGTTGCTTCGAACATTGTTAACTAAAATTTCAGTTATTATCTACATTTAGCAACAGTGACCTTGACCTTTGACCTTCAAGCCCCAAAATCAACAGTTTTCTGTTTTATGTTAAGGGAGACGTGCACTAAGATGCAAGGAAATCTGTTCTCTGGAACTTAAGGTATCATTCGGCAATGTAATTCAAAGTACGAGACTTACGCGAGAGTCTCGGTCATCACTCCTGTGATGCCGTAGAACTGTTATGTCATACCTAGCTATACTGTTGGTGACAGGCATCTCCCAAAGAGGAATCTATTGTGCAAGATAGATAGAATCGTTCAATGAATCTGAGTCATAATGGGAAAATTCATCCTGAAGATAAGAATGTTGCTTCATACAGGAGATTTTGAATATTTTTCTCGCACTCTTTAACGAAAAATGAGGGTCGAAGTCAAAATATGGTATTATGAATATTGATGCAACTTTAAAACAGCGAAACACCCATTGAACATTTCCTCACATTCGCAATGAGCGTAACAAGTTACGCTTTAACTGTGAAGAACAAAAAGAGGTTGTTGTTGTTTGCTTGTTTGTTTGTTTGTTTGTTTGGGTTTATTTTGTTTTTTCGTGTAAACTTGAAATGAAATGTTAATTAATGTTTAACACAGTTCATCGTTAAAAGAACAGTGGTCGCGACCGTCGAGGTAATGGTAATACGCGTTCGAATTGTGTACTGAACGGGTAATAAAATAAAGTACATTCTTATCCCTAAGATGGTAATCAGTTAAACTCTCATCTAGAATTGATTTTCCTTTCACAAATGACATTGACAAGATACACTTTTTCAAAAAATAACAATTACAACAACGGTTTTTTTTTCTACTCGAAACCGGACTATACCGAATCTGCACATGTAGCTAGCTCGATCAATTAGTCTGCATAGGGACAACTGTTCAAACCCAGGACGTCGGTTATGTCTCTATATAGTCGTTGGTCTGATTGGATTGATGTGAAAATGTTTTAATTTGTGTCTTAATACTGTTTACCCAAACGTCTTACACTGAGCTTTACATAGATACGGAAAGCCTAGTAACAGACAACAACATAGCAACCATGGTTGACATTCAATTGATTTTAAAAGAAATACATTAAATCACTATATTCAAAGTTCAATAAAATGAGAAAAAAAGTCCTTTTACAGCAGCAAAACAAATACTTTTTACAGCAATTTGTTTTTAAATGAGAAATGTATTCCTGGTTTATAAGAAGAGTGCGGGGGGGGGGGGGGGGGTAATCTTGCTGGGATAAATTCATAAAGAATTCATTATAAAAATAAAAAAATAAAAAAAATAAAAAAATTGGCAGAAGGAGCTGTTAATAGCATCATTCCATCTGCAAGAGTAAGATATGAATCGTCTATCGATCAGTACAAAACATTCTCACAGGGGGGCACTAACTTTACTTACTTTTGTACATTTTAGGACGTAAACGTGTTGCAATTATAGTTTATCTTGATTAATGTGAAAGAATGTTCAACTGGACGTCAGGGTGTTTTACGAGTTTGTCTGCACTATGACTACAGTGGAAAGGTTAATATAATCCCGTCATATACATCAGTGTAGAATAGGACAATTCCATATGAGGGACATAATTTTGCATAAGGCACCAGGCTCTCCAAATGTTTGACACACAATTCCGATCCATGTATGATGAAATGTTGTTTTGTTTGTTTTTTTTCTTCTACCTTCTTTTTTACATTCCTAAACGAAAAATGAAGGTCAAAGTCAAAATGGAGTATTGTGAACAATGATGCAACTTTAAAACAGCAAAACACCTATTGAAAATTCATCACCTTACGATAACGTGTAAAAAGCTAGGTTTGTGCTAAAGAAAATTTCATTGTAAACTTTCAACGACGTTTAAACATATCAGCGTTCACAGAAAAGTGGCTGAGACCGTAGAGATAAAGGCAATACACAGCGTCCCAACTGTCTACCGAAGATAACGTGCGTAATGATACATATGGGAGCAAGTCAACTTAAAAGTCCATACTTATACCTAAGAATAAGTGAGTCAGGCAAAAAATACTTAGATAGTCCTCCTTTAAACTTTGATCAAAAACGTATTTCACTTTTATACATAATAATGAGAATATAAACTTAATTTAAATGAGAATATGAATTTAATTTCGCGGCTCTGTAACTCTTCGTCTATTTCCTACATATATGTACTTTGCGGCTATTTAATTTGGTGCGCGTGATTTTCCCGCAATCTTCGCAAAGTAAATAGCACGCAGAAATATGTAGGTTTACAGTTTTGTCTTTTTTTATAGCCATTTTCTCCAAGAAAAATTCTTTATTTGATACATTCCAAGATGTACATCCTCTGTCAATTGTTTTAGTCCTCCAGTTTATTATATTTATATTTCCTCTTCACGATGTTTCTAGTGACGAATCGTATAATTCTAAATGCTTATTACGGCATATATCAGAAACATAGAAACAGAATTATGTAAAAATACAAGCTTTGGAAGAGGTGATATTTAAAAGCATCGACATTAAATGCCATATTATACGTTGAACTAAATGTTGCTTAAACATTTCTGATATAATCTTTTCATCACATAAATAAAAGAGAGAAAAAGAAATAAAAACAGAATGACAGTAAAAAAGAAAGAAAGAATTTATTCCATAAAAACAATGGATAGGGCTAATTGTTGGCACTTCTGATTAAAGATGGGGGTGGGTGGGGACAGGTCGCATCGAGGTATTCATAGATTTCAAACTTGTCTTTCCGTCATTTTTTATGAAAATTATAAGACTTCTTTTTTGGGGGGTTGCATAAAGACAAAAATGTCTAATAGATTAACCACGTCTACATGTAAATCAGTTTGTGTTTAACAGTTTTATCCCCTTAAGAAATGTTCCTGACTTGTTTTGGCTAAATCCAATTTCACCCAAAATAGTTTAAATTAATTTCTCAATTTTTTTTCGGAAAAATGCTTCGAAAAAGAAAAAGTATAAAATTAATATCAATTCATAGAAAATAATTACAAATAAATAAATACGCTGATCACACACACACACACACACACACATAGCTTTATATGGGTCAGAAGAATCACTCAAACACACCTTGGAAACACTGGGTCAGTTCTATCAAAATTTATGGACTAAAACTGAATAGTGAAAGAACAAGCAATATGGATAGGGTCATTATCAGCATCGAATATCAAATTATATGAAAATGTAAAACTAGACTGGGAGAAAGGACCGTCTAAAATACCGGTAGTGTCTTTCTATAAAAAAAATTTGACATCTGGGGACTTAATTTTGAGGAAACTTTGAAAATGGAAAATATATTTAGTAACTGGATTTAAAGAAAGTTAACTTTGCTTGATTAGACAGCAGTAAAAAAAAATATGTAGGTCTCTCGAGATTTTTCAATTTATTTCGTTTTTGTTACCTAATCCACCATTAGAGTTGCTCAAATTAATGAATAAATTATATACAAAATTGTATGGAATGGTAGAATTTTTCCATTAAAAAAAAATTTACATTTAAATATGTGTAAATCATGTCATCATTATACAAATCGATACCCTTACAGTTGTTACCTTTCAGACAGGTCTCTAAACCATTCAAGAAAATTTAAAACAATAATGGCGATACATTTTCTCCTTGCCGAACACCTAAATCACATGAGAAAAATGCTGAATACTTACCGTTAAAATTGACACTCGAATTAATGTTTTCATAAAGGCTAGATATAGCTTTAAAACATTTCCAAGTGACTTCAGTGAATAACAGTTTGGTCCAAAGGCAAACTCTCCAAACATTATCAAATCCTTTATTAAAATTGATAAGGTGCAAACTAACGTTTTCTTGTTTACAATTAGAGAATCAATCAGTACATGAAGTATTATAGCATTGTCCATTGTCGAGTAGCCACTTCTAAAACCGGTCTGTCCTCTGATAATAAATTATTTTCTTCGAAAAACTGATAAATTCTCTTATTTAATAAGGATGCAAGCAATTTTACAAAACAGCTTAATACTGGTTTAGTTTGATAGTTATTGGGATCCGATTTACAACCTTTTTTTTATATAAAGGTTTTGTTATTCCTAATGACGATTCATCAGGAATTATTCCTAAATCAAAGAATATGTTGAAAAGTTTCATATTGGTAGCATAATTGATTCAATGGCCTTATATATTAATTGATAACTCCGCTGTACCCTGGCTCTTTACTATTTTTCAATACTTGTATTATTTATTTTATCTCATCTTCGGTTATCTTCTCATTTATTGATCTGAAAAACTGGTCTAGTAGAAAAATGAAAGGAAGTATCAGAATCGTCAGCTTTGTTCATGTTTTTAAAATGATAATTAATTGTGTCTAAAGATATTGGAATTTCTTTATTTTTGTCACCGATTTGATTTCGTTTACAAGTCTCCAAAATTGTTTTGGATCGTTTGTTTGCATCTTTCATGTTTTTTCAGACACCCTACGTTGGTACTGAGCAAAGTGTTGTCTCGTAACTTATTTATAATAATGCCTGTTGGCCGTTGCTGGCTTAAATATGTAGGATTAGAAGGCTAGGTTGAAGTCGTTTGCATGACCGACTCAACTAGCTGGAATTGGATGGATCGCGTTCGTGTTTTTGCATCAAACATCTCAGGCGTCGTCTCTTTTTTTACCATTTACTTTGGCTTGGATTTACAAGTTTTACTTACATACTAGTCCATTTATCTATCCAGAGGTCCTCATTATTGAATCTGAATTATAAACGTATAACTTTTACGCATATATTCATTCTTTACTTCTGGAGCTCAGAACAAAGACAACTCATAACTACACGCATGCGCACTAGAACTTTAACTTCAATAAAGGGGTGCAATAGATGTATAATTTTATGCTCGAAAACAAGATGTTAACATTTTCTATCTGCGTGACTGGAATACCTCTTTCGTTCAAATAAGTAATTTGATGCACATAACCGTTTAGATATTTTTTTAATAGCTGGGAAGCTTGGAACGGATACTAATTTAGCATGAATCGCTTATTAAAAACGGAACCATAGTTTATTTGAAAAGGTGATGCACAGAAAGACAGGCCTACATACAGACAGATAAAAATACAAATAGAGACAGATGAGAGGCACACATGGTACAATATACAAAGAACACGAGGAAGATCGGGTGTCAGTAGTGTACATGTTGCTTTAGTCTGGACCAATTAGTTAATTGTTGAATTGTGTTTAATTACAATCATATTAGGGCTTCGCTCTATTTTGTCTTAAATATGTTAATTTAATGCTCACTAGAACATTCTACTTTCAGAATCGGCAATTCAGTATGTGCATTCTCTAAAAAAAATTAGACCAGTCAGTCTTGAGCGTTTCTCAAATTATAAACATTACGAGTTTGTCCAAAGGAGGATAAATCAGTAGCATGTTTATCTCAGACAAAACAGATATAAATTTATCTGAATGTATTAAGAACAAAAACGTTTGTATCAATGTAAACAATAAAGACGATATATGTCTCTGTTATGCTGTGGAATAGGTGTTAAACACACTAAGTGATCATGTAAATAGACCACCCATGAAATAAGACTCTTGACAATCTGTCGCCCTGGTGTAAAAAGACCAATCTGTTATGTGTAAGGAGCAATCGTATTGTACACTTCACATAAGACTACGGACTATTCCACTCGATATAAAAGTCAAGATACTTGTTATGTCTGCCAAGAAAAATCACATTGGGCTCCAGAATGTCCACAACGTCAAAGATAAAGTGAGACAGGAGAAAAGAGAGACAAAAGTAAATATACCTGTTATCAATGTCAAGAAAAAGGGCATCGGCATTCAGAGTATCCCAAGAAAAAAAAAACAAGCCGGAGGAAAAGCAGGAGGAGAAGCGTTCTTCAGAAACAGAATAAGAAGAACCCATCCCCGTCAATAAATTCAAGAAGGCAAGAAAACTAGAAGATACTGAAGAGGAAGAACCCAAGCCAGTCAAGAAATTCATACAAAGAGAGATACAGTGACAGAAAGAAAGAAGAAAATGGACTTTTGTGATGTGTTATGAACTTTTCATTGTGATTCTTATTCAAAGAGAATATACCAAAGAAAAAGAAAAGTAAATGTCTCTTTGTCTGGATTTTTTAACTTTTCGGCTGGATAAGAGACTTAAACACAGTCACATACGCACACAATTGATCATGGGAAAGGGATTTAAGTTTTACTTGATTTTGGCAATAATTGAGTAGTATCTATTTTCTATGAGATATAGATGGCCTTGAAAAGGACCGTTGGCGGTTTATTTAATTGCAAAAAAACACTTATTGACATGACATCATCAGCTTTAACTGTCTTAATCCTTTTTCACGGCCAAGTCCTACTCCTCCCGCTCCTGCTTTTGCTGCTTTAGTAGTGTTAGTAACTGCTGCTGGCATCTCAGTGGTGGTGAGAGTGAATGTAGTCATACGATGTTATTTAGAAGTATTGGCACGTGAAGGTCTCTTTCTCATGGGTTGAGCTAAAGAAGTCCGATACATTTCTCTTAGGTGCTTTAACTCCTTTAAAATGTCTTGTAAGAGACTCACCGTTCGTTTTCACTCCCTTCCTTCTGCCATTCAAATTTCAACGTATTCCTCTTCTCTTATTCTCCTTCTTCTTCTTCTTTCCTCTTCTTGCTATTGTTGAACAAATGCTAGTTCTTCTTCTTTCTGTCGTTGCAAAACATTCTCCAATTCTTCATTCTGTTTCTTGCTGATATCATCCACGAATGGTAATCATGAAGAAGGAGGCGAAGGTAGTACTACCAATGCGGGCAAAGTTTCTTGCGGAGACGACAAGAAATCAGCCAAAGCTAAATTGAAGCCATCCTCTTCTGTAAGAAGGATACTGGTTACAGCCGCCGTAGTAGTCGTAGTCACAGTACTATCACTCTGAGTATACGACGTAACCGCAGAAGGCGCACCCCAATACATTGTCTTCGTTTCTCCAGCCATAGGTATTGTACTTGAACTTTTCCGCAATGGTAAACCGTAGGAACGCTGGTACGCCTATATATTGAAAGTGACGTCATGCGTCCGCTCTCTTCAGATTGGAAGAGAGACCACACGCTCTGACTGAATTTTGTAACGCACATTTTGATTGGTGGAACATTTCAATCCGTTTCGATCCGGTCCTAGGCTTTATATACAAGGGGTGTCTGAAGAGAGTTTTGGTGTATCGACCGGCAGTGCGAAGAAAAAAAGGAGAATAGTGAAGCGGCGTAGTATGTGTTAACCCTCTTCTTTGATTAACAATCCCAACGGCCATTTTAAGGGCCACACAGATCTCTATATTTGCCAATTTTTAGTTTTATGTTTTGTGTCTGTTTATGTTCTTTACAACTAAAACTTAAAACCCCTTTACCGATTATGTTATGCTTGTATGTGTGTAATAGTGTGCGTATATATACATATCTACCCATTTCGTTGGATAGTAGGGGTGATCAAAAAGTCGTTGCTAAATAGTAGGAGTGTGTTTGGATAGTAATCAAAAAGCGGGTGCTGGATTGTAGGGGTGTGTGTTTGATTGTAGAGTTTTGTGCCGGATTGCAGATAAAAAGCAGTTGCTGGATAGTTGGATAGTGAGGGGGGGGGGGGGTGGTTGGATTGTAGAGTTTGTTACTGGATTGTATATTCAAAAATATAACCTTACATTTTCCCTTGTCCCCAGACTGCCCCATCTTACCCCAATTTCTAGGATAGTCTGGGGACAAGATAAATCCAATGGTAAACTCCCCTTGTTCCCAGAGTGACCCACCCATGTAAACCTATAGACAATTTTAACATAGGATTTTCCTTTATCCCCAGAGGGCCTCCTAATGTAACCCTATGGCGTAATGTTAAATCCCGTATGTACCCAGGGTGTTCCGTATTTACTACTGCTGCTGCTTGAATTAGAACAAAACTTTGGTTCAAAACCCCATTCACTTCTCCAGTAACTTTCAATATTTTTTGTAGAATGAGTATCTATTAATAGGGTTATATCATACTTGTCACTTCATCTTGAGAAAACATCTCTCTTTTTAATTTTGTCTGTAAACAATCCTCAACAATTAAGGCTTCCTTTACTAAATTTTTCATAGATAAGAAGGCGAAATCGAACAATTACAGAGATATTTTTCAGTACTGCGCCTAATTTATAATTGTGAAGAAGGCTGACAATTATATGATCAAAATGTCGTTCCCCTGCAAACCCATTCCCTGAAAAACAAAACCTTAATGGATAAAACAAACCCAACCCAATATTTAAAATGATGTCTCCTGTGAATGACTCTGAACATCTTGAGCCCCAAAGCATTGTCTTGGCAATAAGCTCAAATTTCTTAAAAGAATAATCATGATAATATTATTATTAGTAGCTGTTTTTTTAGTTATTATGAGCATAATGTATGGTTAGACATTTGCAGCTCCAAGTGGACTTGTACATAACAAAGAAAATTGGAAAACTGTATATTTGTTCTATTAATTAAAAGGTAAAAAGCTGATAAATATATTGTCAGCTGGTAACTGGCAACCCTGCAAGTCACTATTAGAAGTATGTAACAGCTGAATGATATCGAAAGAAAACTTCTTTTTATCCTGCTTATCATTGTAGGAGAACATTTGAGTATAGTTTCATGTCCATTTCAAACAGTTAAAACTACCAAAATAGGTATCTTAACTCTGCGAGCAACTATCGGCCTCATGTTTATTATAGTCTCTCTCTCTCTCTCTCTCTCTCTCTCTCTCTCTCTCTCTCTATATATATATATATATATATATATATATATATGTGTGTGTGTGTGTGTGTGTGTGTGAGTGTGTGTGTTTGTGTTTGTGTGAGAGTGTGTGTGTATGCTAGAAACTATAGAAGAGAAAAGTGTGAATATTTCACAGAACTTAAGTAAAGTCTAAACATCCAGTTGAAACTGAAATTACTATATTTCTTTCCTTCTTACACTGGTCTTTGAAGTTCTATCGCTGTAACAATAAAATTTCAGAATATCCGAGAAAAAACAAAAAGAAAAAATTCTATACAGATATGTATAATAGGCAAGGTTGGCAGCTAATTTACTAGGTGGGTGGGTTTCAGAATAAAAAATTCGTCATTTTTTCGATGCCATTCAAGTATTTTTAAAAATCCTACCTTGCCTAAGCGAATGAGTGTTAATCAGCCGTCCGTCATGATAACATGTACTGTAAGGGCGGCAATTCCAAATTAATCCAGAAAAAATCACAGTTGAAACAATATGAAAAAGCCGATGCGACACCATTTCCAAAATCAAGGTTGCGTGTACGCTGCAATATAGTCGGTAAGTATTTCAATCCGAAATATTTTAAAACAAAAATTATAAGCAGTGCAATCTTTATTTACAAATCTATAAATTGCTTTCCGCAAAATACAATGAAAACTGTTTTTATTTGTTTTTATGTATTATTGAGAACGTGGTCAGATGTAAATGGCAAACGGACATAATTCGGGTTTCAAACATCATTTAGCGGGAATTTTTTAATTTTATTTACGAAGATAAGAAGAGAGTGTGAGTAAATAATTTGTATATTTGTAAATACAGAAATGTTGCACTGTTTATAAGTTTTTTTTTTATAAAACATTTTGGATTGAACTACCGCCCTTACGGTAATTGGACCATGCCGGATGGATGATTAACACTCATTATTTTAGGCAAGTTAGGATTTTTCTAAAATATCTAGAAAGGCATCGAAAAAAATGACGAATTTTTATTCTGCACTATCACCCACCTAGTAAATTTGTTGGCAACCTTTCCTAGTGTGTGTGTGTGTGTGTGTGTGTGTGTGTGTGTGTGTGTGTGTGTGTGTGTGTGTGTGATTTTTTGTGTTTCGTTTTACCTCGGATATTTTGACGTTTTATTACTACAGAGATACAATTTCAAAGGCCAGCTTCCTCCCATCTGACTTAGACACATATTACAAACTTGTTCCAAGATGATAAAGCGCTTTGAAAGAAATAAAGCGTGTCCGTAACATTGATTAGAGTATTGTTATTGATTTTGTAAGGGAAGCAACCATCGATTCGGATACGCTTACTATTCTAATAGTGAATTAGAATGTATCAAATCATCTGGAAAGAGTGAGTTACATGTGCTACTGTCATATTATTGTAATGATCAGATAGCTAGTATTCTAATGATGAACTAGAATGCAAAGGTGGAACAAGAAAATGAGGAAAGGGAGAAAAGAAAGAATAGGAAAGTTAATTTAATTTGCATTATTGTATCTTTAAATTTGGGGTTTATAGATATATATATATATATATATATATATATATATATATATATATATATATATATATATATATATATATATATATATTTATATATATATATATGAGAAGAAGAACAAATATGCATAAAGCAAAATATTACATTGTAAAGATTGATAGAGATTCTCTACACGTGTGCAAGAGTATATTACGTGTGACAGTGCATAACTCAGCCTTGACACTGTTATTTCAGTCGACAAGAAGAGATATAATGTTGACAAACATATACCAATATGTGCAAAGTTTTCGCATTTGAAATGTTCCTCTTTCACATGAATCGACATGGAGAGAGTTGAGGTAGAAGTATGCAGTACATCATTCATTTTGCAGCTTGACAGTCAATAGATGTTTACAGGCGCCCGTTCCGCTCGTGCAAGCGTCCGTGCAGTACTCAAATAAATAACTGTGCATGAAACACAAGATTCAAGTGCAGTTTTCAAATATTCCACGTTTACAGTATTTATAGCATAAATAATGCTTTTTGCCGTCTAAAAAAAACATGAAGGAAAGAGCAAAATAAAGCTATTTTGGTGAAAATACAGACAGCGTGTTCGACTCATGTCAATCTACTTGCATAACCAAACCAGAAGTCAGTATACATAATATTGTCTGTATTGTAAATCACTGTTTCGTTATTAAGAATAGAACTATTAAATCATTTATATTATATCCTCCATATCTGCTTCTGTTACATTTGTTTAAAAAACAGATGGAAGATGATATGTGGGCATCTTGTATCTGACTCTGTAATGAATCAACTATTGCATGGAGCTCGTGGTTGCTAATAAATCAACTATTGCATGGAGTTCATGGTAGCTAATAAATCAACTATTGCATGGAGTTCGTGGTAGCTAATAAACAAACAATTGCATGGAGTTCATGGTAGCTAATAAATCAACTATTGCATGGAGTTCATGGTAGCTAATAAATCAACTATTGCATGGAGTTCATGGTAGCTAATAAATCAACTATTGCATGGAGTTCGTGGTTGCTAATAAATCAACTACTGCATGGAGTTCATGGTAGCTAATAAATGAACTATTGCATGGAGTTCGTGGTTGCTAATAAATCAACTACTGCATGGAGTTCGTGGTTGCTAATAAATCAGCTACTGCATGGAGTTCATGGTAGCTAATAAATGAACTATTGCATGGAGTTCGTGGTTGCTAATAAATCAACTATTGCATGGAGTTCATGGTAGCTAATAAATCGACTATTGCATGGTGTTCGTGGTTGCTAATAAATCAACTATTGCATGGTGTCCGTGGTTGCTAATAAATCAACTATTGCATGGAGTTCGTGGTTGCTAATGAATAATTTTAAAAAAAAGATTCACAAAAGCATCCCTCTAAGCAATGATTGTAACAGTTACTTCATTTACGTTAGGAAAAGTCCAATTAAAGCATTATCGCTTGTGATAATAATATGGCAGAACAGATTTCAGATAGCACCTATAACGATTCTTTATTAAACAGAAAGTAGAAATAGCTGTATTGACCATGTATACTACCTTTTCAAAAAATCCATCTGTAAAGCCTGCTTTCAATGGCATGGTACGGTCTGTTTAAGATACATTACAGCAGTTATAGAATGCTAAAATAAGGTACTTACATTTAATAAGGATGCTGGTATTGTACCCTAACATAAAGTAGGTTAATATAAACGTCATTAAATCAGTGATTTTCTATTGAACTTGCTTGCTCTGAATCGCCTTTGACATTTTAAACAGATATAGTTCAACTGATTCAAAATCCAAGACAAATGTACGCCGAATAATATTAATATTGCTATTGTAATATGTATGTGACAAAGGAGCGATAAGTTTTCATTAGCGTTGATTAGTACAAATTTAGGAAGGCTTATTTTAGCATATGTACTACTCTTAATAAAACCGGTCACTTCATTTACTTCACGAAAATGCCAAGATATGTATTATTATCTTATAATCCCATTTCCTCAGATCAGGCTAAACCGCAAATTGAATGATCGAAAATCACAGAAAAAGGAAGTGTGTATTTATCTTCCCTAATTATAACAGATGCTGGCATGCCTTGATTCAGAATATACCTATGATATAGAGCCAAACTGATCAACATCTCTTATGGTTTTATATTAGTGTCTGTTGAACTTCTTTGTGTTCTATCCAACCGTCGTATTGATTCTTGAAACATGTGTATAAGTAGAACATAATCAAAAACTGACAACTATAAGAAGTTGGGTGTGAGGAAGACGTCAGCATGGGCATTACCTTTCTCTATATCTTTCTTGTGCATTATTTGACCAAATATCACTATATTAAGGTACTGACACTGCTTGCCAAGAAATCCAAAAGCTTTTTCCAAAGAATGATTGACTTTAGTTTGATATGCTATCCATGTACACAGCCTGCGGACAGAAGCTCACAACCTGTATTAATCTACTGGAAAAAATATAGTTTTCATTTTCTTGGAGTCTTTATGAATTATTTGGAGCAGATTTTGCATTTTCAAGAAAATGTAATTGCATGCATCCTTCTGGCAATAAATGTTACTTCATTTCATTGAAGGCATTTCCGCCGATTGTATCTAACCTGAACAATCAAATAAGACAGCACATAAATCGAATCTGTAAAAACCAACAAGAATTGTTTATTCAGTCTTGCCATTGTAAACTAATTTGTTATTCCCCTGATTCAATTTAAACAGCTTGTGCAAAATAAAAAAGAGTAATTATTGTTGTTATATCAATGATTTGATTGTGGCGAGATTCAGATACCGTTTGTAGCATCTATGTGGCCGCCTTATAAGCTCATTGTAAACGTATAATAAAAAGAAACCACAGTTTACAATACAGAGAAATGATTCAGCTTGCTAGATGATGACATAATAACTGTATCTATATATCTATCTATGTTTCTTCCTAATCCATCGGCGCAAAAGAATTTTAAGCATCGCTTTCAACATAACACAAGTGACTTCCTTACACGTTCAATAAGCAAATCCTTGAGAAGAAGACAGCAGTTTTTCTATATGTTCATTGGTTTTAAACAAATATTTTATTCCTTTAGAAAACAAAAGTCGGTCAATATTCCACTACGCTTTACTGTTACATAATTTACATGATGAACTCGATATACTCTGTCGTATCATCTGTGTATAACTGAAAACATATTTGTTCTGCAATTTGATTTAGAATCCGTGGAGCATGGCGTGTTAATTCACCGTGACCAGTTATAACAGTGGTGTTCCTGCTATAATGCAATCCTGACCTCTCATGCAAATTAACATTTTAGTTACATTGTTAGATTAAAATGTCAACAAATGTGAAGAGAACCGCTCAGCCCCATTTTTTACAAAATATCTAGATCATAGAAAAGTCAGTTATATTGCATACATTAGCAAACGATATTTTTGTTTTTAATTACCTATATTCAGTTGCTTAAAACAGATATAGTAATTTCATTGTAAAATCATGAAAAGTATCGACCTATAAAGGAATAAACGATCTATCATCTTCTACATGAACATTCCGCTCTAACTATTATCGCCTTAAACTGAGCTGTCGAACCCATAAAATATTCAAAAACACTGCAAATGATGAATGAACATTGACAATCAAGGCAAACATGTTCCGTCTCTAAATTAATCTGAACCAAGGTACAAAACAACATAAAAGATTAGTATTGTCACTTGTAAATCACTGTGTTCACTGTCATTATTAGGAAGAGAACTACTGGCTCATTATTTTTATATCCACCATGTCTGCTTCGGCAACATTTGCATAAGAAGGAAACACAAAGCAGAAGGAAGATGATATATGGGGACTACCCAACTGACTATCTTTGTTATGAATCAACGGACGTGTTATTAATTTTAGCATATTTATTTTCACAAGAGACAGGAAACTTTTTTAATATGCAGTCGTCGGGACGTTGAAGAGAAGGCATCGGTTTTGTATTGATCGGCTTCAAAAAAATTGTTTTATTTTTAAGATATGTATCTTAGTATCTCCGTGTGGAATTATTGAATTTGCTTGATAAAATCTCCGCCCTATATGCAGTCCATTCAGGAAAATATACTTTTACTCAACAAGTGATCTAGATACAAATTTAAGAGAGACAACAAGAAAGTTTTATGCACATTTGCCATTTGAAGAGATTTTCCTGATATGATTCAGTCTAAACACTAATTATAAAATAACAGAAAACAATACAGTAGCAATAATGAATGGAATTGTTATTGATCCATCAATGTTTCTGTGATTGCAAAGGGATCATTTGTTGCATCTATGTACCATTGCGATGTCTGTAATTGTTGAGATAACCGTCATTTCATATGCATTCTATGTAGCTGTCTTTTCCGTCGCTGTTACATGTTTGCTAGTAAAGACGCTAAAACGGGCCTCACGAAAAAAAACTATTTAAAAATGACTATATGTCCATTCACTATCTTTCTATATGTGTTTGTATGTTCTCTGTCTGCATGTTTGACTGTCTGCTTACATATATGTGTATGTATTTTGTGCGTATCTTTGTTGTCAATCAGCCGGACAAAAACAAATTTATATATTGTTACGAAAAAAATACCTTAATATATGTGCAACTGTCAAAGAATTTACATAAAATCGTTTGTGATGCAAGATTCTCTCCGTGAAATAAGTTCTTCCTCATTTACAATCCGCCCTCTGTATCATTATCGGCGCAGTCCAATGGTATAAAGATCTGTTGGTCTGTACGGTGATTGAGAATCAAAGGTTCATGTTGTGTCGACTAACCCATATCGTTCCGATGTTATGAGCTGTATTGCAATCAATAGCCCTGCACAGTATAATACAGGGGCGTCAAACATACGGCCCGCCAGACTCGTTATTTATTATTATTATTTATTATTATTTATATAAAATCTGGCCCGCCATAGCAAATTAGTTTGACACCCCTGGTATAATACATAACAATATTATCCATGGCGTGATCTCACTATGCATATGACTGCGAAATATAATAAAGAATGTATCGACCCACTGTGTCATATGTAGCCGCTATATCGAATATTGTGTTATTCAGTTTTAATAATAATAATAATAATAATAATAATAATAATAATAATAACTTTAACGAGGGTCATTAGGAAAACAAATATATCTAGTTTCAACTGAAACTCTCCGTTAATGTATCTATCTGTCCAGTCAACTATCGAAAACAATATGTGTAGGAATAGAAAGTCTCATAATGAAAACTGGCACCATCAGGTCTTATGTGTTTACAATAAACTAAAAGTAAGGCAGTGATGTACATGTACAAAAAAAAGCAGTTGACAAAAACAGGAAATATAGCATGGTATCTCGAGGAAATCATTACAAATCGTGTTCGTATGGGATAAATATGTGCAGTTCTACACAATGCTCCCGTTTGTAAAGAACCGGAATATATGACTGTATGTATCGGTCTGCGTGAGAAACAATCAATCTTTTAAATTTGCGTTTTGTTATCATGTAACATATGTTTCGTTATAGAATATGTTTCTTAGTTGAATGGTTCGTCTTCTTTTATATCGAGAAGATGATATATATTTGGAATGCATTTGGTAAAAGGTGGATGGGAAATAGAGAATGCCAGACATGTATTGCGAACCGAATGTCATGAGCAACAGTTTTACAAACTTGATATTGATATAGGCTAAAATTCCAGCCAATCCATCGTTGAAGCTATAAATTGTCAGACAATTTCTCCAATATAATGGCAGCACAGTGTTGTATTTGATATTTCATCTAGAACCTGTTTTGTTTTTTTTTTTTTCGGTGCGACAGCCCGGAGAGAAGAACAGTGCAATCTTTCAGGCACAAATGCCGTAAAAGTCTACAAGTAAAATGAGAGTTTGTTGTTGTTGTCTAAAGTTGGATTTTAACAATACTCTCACTCCATTATTCTGGTTATGTCATGCCTGTTGTTGTTTGTCCTTCGAGTTCGAAGATGACAATGACATCAATAACTGGTTTTGTTTCTGTGAGTACGTGAGTGGCTGCTGATCAGGCCGATTTGTGCTCTGAACTGTCTGTGGCACACTGGACAGAAGATGCCGCTTGGGTTTGCTTGATCAATAGAGGACGTGCTGCAGTTCTGAGATTTACGTTGCTCGCGCTTCTGCACTACCTCTGCATGCCTACGAAACGAAAGCTTGTGCCTTTCCCAAGGAAACACTGAGGCAACCAACCCTTGGATTATTAGTCCGGCGATCTACTAACTGGGTTACCGCGGCTCCGAAACTTTGAGCGCATCAAACTTAATTCAAAAACTTGTAGAAGATAACCCGTCTTTCCTCAGCCACTACAACTCCGTGTATACGTTAACGTCTACTGTGACGTATACGAAAAATGAAAGAATAAATACTGAAGAAAAACCTGGTCTTTAGGATGTGTAGACGAATCTGATAAGTTAATTGTCATTGTAGAAACCAAATAAATTAAAGCTAAATTAAAGTTATATGGTTCTCTTAAAGTCGAATTTTCACCAGCTTTATATGAAAGTTTTTGCTCATAATACATTTTTCAATGAAACAGGGGTCTCTTCGCCTAACTAACATGCTACCTCCGTAGAAAGATTTTGTACTCACTGCAAAGTTAATAATATTTAGTTCGCATTTTATTGTTTGTTTGTTTGCTTTTTGCTGTTGTTGTTGTTGTTGTTTTGTCTGTTTGTTTGTTTGTTTTTTGTTTTTTAGGGGGATGTGGTCTTAACAAATCTTATTATATTATTTGATGACTGAAAGCGTATTGCGGAAGGCGTAGGATTATTGTTGTACGCAACGAAACACTATATAAGATTACCGCACAGCCAGCTGTCCAAATAAGGAGTTTCTGATCACATCTTATGAATATTAATGATCTCATTCCTTCCGGAAATTCTACATCATATGGAAAATACATTCACAGAATCTATGACAAAATTCTGGGTAAAAATGTAAGAAAGTTATGTGTTTAGGGGTAAGACAGATTTCTAATGAACTCTTTTCAGGTCTTCATTTTCCGTATCACGTCTATATAAAATATGGACAGAAACTGTATGAAAATTACATAATCGTGTAGACAGATTTCTAATGAACTCTTTTCAGGTCTTCATTTTCCGTACCACGTCTATATAAAAGATGGACAGAAACTGTATGAAAATTACATAATCGTGTAGACAGATTTCTAATGAACTCTTTTCAGGTCTTCATTTTCCGTATCACGTCTATATAAAAGAAGGACAGAAACTGTATGAAAATTGCATAATCGTGTAAACTTTTAACCCATTGTTTGGAGTTTTTGCAGTTTTTGAAATAACTTTGTGCACAGAGATCATTCCCTAAAACATAATGTGGGGAATGAACGGCAATAACTCTCTCTCTCTCTCTCTCTCTCTCTCTCTCTCTCTCTCTCTCTCTCTCTCTCTCTCCGGAAGTACTTCCAGGACCTACCATTTACATTTTAAAGTACACGTTGTACACACGCAATGATCAGGTACTGTCAGGTAAAAAAATGGAACCCGTCGTTTGTTTCAGGGGACAAGAAACTGTCCGAGAGTTTCTTCAATATAGGAACAGAAACTCCTTCCATATTGTTCACATTTTACTTTCACCTTACATGGTTTTGCTGGCGGCTCAGCGGATTGAGGAGAAGATTGGTGAAAACTTTCCTACTTAAGTGTGAAAATAATCTATGTGAAAACTGTATAATTCACACAGTTAAAGCTTAAGAAAACAGTCTATGTGAAAACTGTACCATTCACACAGTTGAAGCTTATGAAAATAATCGATGTGAAAACTGTACCATTCACACAGTTGAAGCTTGTGAAAATAATCTGTGAAAACCGTACCATTCACACAGTTGAAACTTATTAAACTCTATGTGAAACCCGTACCATTCACACAGTTGAAGCTTGTGAAAATAATCTGTGAAAACCGTACCATTCACACAGTTGAAACTTGTGAAACTCTATGTGAAAACTGTACCATTCACACAATTGAAGCTTGTGAAAATAATCTGTGAAAACTGTACCATTCACACAGTTGAAACTTATGAAAATCTATTTGAAAACTGTACCATTCACACAGTTGAAGCTTATGAAAATAATCTATGTGAAAACTGTACCATTCACACAGTTGAAGCTTATCAAACTAATTCAATACTTCTTTTTAAAAAGATAATAGGTCTAATATATGAACTATTGGTCACAATTCATGCCCATCGCAATTGTATATGGTCGTTTCTAAGAGTTAAATCAGTGTTTCTTTCCTTGAAATGCTGTAATGGACGATGAATAACAACAATATAAATATCCAGGATGACCTCTACATGCATCGCAAGGTGACCTCTACATGCAACGCAAGGTCAACATACACAACCTGACAAATTGTTTTAGAGACTGAGATGTGTGCTAAATGATAATACGTTTATCACATTCATTCGGCAACATGAGAGTAAAGGTCAAGCATACATAGAATAGACAAGCAGAGAGAGAGAGAGAGAGAGAGAGAGAGAGAGAGAGAGAGAGAGAGAGAGAGAGCATACATAGAATAGACAAGCAGAGAGAGAGAGAGAGAGAGAGATTGCTGTGCACGTAGGTAGATAGGTACATTTTTAAATCAGCAATATCTGGGGGTATAGTGGAATTTATATCTCAAAATCAGAGTTTCCCTAGGATCGTCTTTTGTTGTTTTATTGTTTTTCGCAGTTTCAATTAAAACTGAATTCCTTTTTACCATGTATTCTAGTGAACAGTGTATATGGGGTATACAAATTTTATACACCTTTCTGAAACATGTTTGGCTCTTAATTATGTAGCTACTTTTAACAACACAAAATGTGCTTAGACTTACATAAATCTTCGAGGGCCGGATATCTGTCAACACTAAATTAAGCGAACATGTGTGACATCCGCTTTTTATATTCATTATAATCATTCAACAATATATATTTGATTTATGTTGCGAAAAGAAAACAAACAAACAAACAAACAAACAAAATATTTATCGCAAAGGAAGGGAAAAGGGGATCTATTTTTGTTTGGTTAATTTACCTATAAAGTACTTGAGTGAAATTGACGCATATAATGCAGCACAGTGATGGCGTACAGAAACTGATAATAAATCATGATAATGCAGACAAATGCTCGAGAGATACAATATTGAAAACTCAGGCATTTTTGACCAGAAAATAATGCTGAATTTATTTTGAACATAATTCTCCTTTAATCCTTTAATAGCATGAACATAGTTCATATTTCTTCCCCAATTACATTTTTTCAGTTTTTTTTCTTTTTTTTATTTTCATTTTTTGTATGTGCATGGCGAGTTAGAGGTATTACACTCCTAGGAACGGCGGCGTCCTCAACAATGACAAGCTTCAGATGTTTTTTAAAGTTATAATCATCTACATCAGTTGTTGTACTGAAATTTGTATATACCATTAATGTATGCCATATGTTTGTATATACCATTACTGTATGCCATATGTTTGTGTATACCATTAATGTATGCCATATGTTTGTATATACCATTAATGTATGCCATATGTTTGTATATACCATTAATGTATGCCATATGTTTGTATATACCATTACTGTATGCCATATGTTTATTACCCTGAAATGCAACAATCTAATGTTGTTGGGTTTTTTTCTTTCTTTTCTTTTTCTGTTTGTTGGAGGTGGGGGTGGGAAGGTGCTATTTTTTTATTTTATCCTGATATGCGAAGATTTTTTAGTCCCCCGTGGGTAAGCAGAAAGCTATATCATTTTAAAGCTATTAACAGGTTTGAAACAATCCGTCCTGCGGATTTGTTTTGCTTTTTTAATTTTTACGGCGAAGCAAAACAAGTAGAGTGTTTGTGCCGAGGCAATAAGTGCGTTGTCCAACACCTCACGACGGTAGCCGATTCAGACTGTTCCGATGGTAGGAGTCAAACCCGCCGCACCCATTCGGTCGCACACTGACCACTATCCCACCACAGCTCCGCGGGACACTTGTTTAAAATACATTAAATAACAACCTTTTTAATATGATCGATATATTGCTTAATTACATACCCATTTAATCTTACATGGTTGATTTGGAGTTCGGTACAGATCTTCAATCCGTATTTCCATGTTACACCTCCAGATAGGAACTACTTAGGTGCATTCTTTGACGTCCGCGCGTCAATATTTTAGTAAATCGAAGATGTATAAGTCTCTGTTCGTTTTGAATTTCTTTCACACTGGAAAGTTAAAAATATTTAGAAAGCGTAAAGTTGGGGTGTGTTATAAATACAGCACGGCATTCATGTTTTGTTTGCAAGTCGGGGGAAAGAATTCGTTTGATAGATCTTATGAATAAGTCTCGGCCTGACGGCATCGACGTAACCTTACCCCATATCAAACTCGTTCTTTCCGCCGACCCAGAACAAAACACTCTGTAGTTTTGTGTGTTTGCAACACAGCGTTGTAATATTATTCCATAATTTTGAACCCGATGCAGGAAGAGATTTATTGAGATAGGAAGAGCGAGATCGAAGAATAAACAGATACTGGCTTGCAAAGGAACGAAGATCACGGTTGTGCATTAGCGCTTTGGTGAGCTATTATATATATTTAGGTACAAGGTCATTGAGGGTCTTTTACAGCATGCAATATTTTTGCAATGTAACATGTTCACGAAATAGTAACTGGCAGGCTCCGCCCATCCCCACCCCAGCCCCCACTGTTGTCCCACCTCCACCCCTGATCCGCACTTGATTTTTTTTTGGTCAAAATTATTCAAATACTACATAAAGAGTAAACAGTCATGTACATATATATTTTCAGTAAATTACCTTAAAACTAATCTATATCCTAAATGTCATCGGAGATATCATCAGGAGAAATAATAATAATAATAATAATAATAATAATAATAATATTAATAATAATAATAATGATGATGATGATGATGATGATGATGATGATGATAATAATAATAATAATAATAATAATAATAATAATAATAATAATAATAATAATAACGATGATGATGATTGTTATTTTTATTATTATTATTATTACAGGCGCGCATTAAATGCATTACTTAAAAAAAAGAAAGACAAATAAACTCCCCTGAGGAATACAAAACAGCTGTTAGAGTTTTGTTGGAACAATCAAATTTCGTAAATTAACTTTTCATACATAGATACATACATACATACATACATACATACATACATACATACATACATACATACATACATACATACATACATACATACATACATACATACTGCACCAATATAAATAAAAATTAAAGTAAATACAAGTTTTAGGAATGAAATCAATGCACAAAACAATAATGCGCCGGCAGATCTGAGTCTATGCAGTTTGTTAGGAGTAATCATTAAAAAAGCAACATAGACTCTGATCTGCCGGCGCATTATGATTCGGTAGATCAGGTCTATTTTGTTTGCAGTTGGACTCGACTTGTAAGCGAGTATAGACGGTAGTTTCCATTTAATATTTGTTTTTATACATTATCACATTTCAAATTTCAAATGTCATTCAAACTCATTAGCTCTAATAATATTGAAATGTAAAATGTATAAATGAAAGCTGTTCACAACTAATTTGATGTATTATATTGCTGACCCCATGTGTTTAAACGACTTTAAAAAACTATCGCTACCTTGTTATGATAGTCAAGCTACTGACAAACACGTTTTCTTAGTATAGAGTGGAAACATAGGAATATTGATGATACGTGCTATTCCTTCGATTGTTTTCTTTGCTTGCACGACATTAAGATGTAAAACTGTATTGAACAAAGACAAGTATTGTAATGTACTCGCGTAGACCCAGATCTGCTTTCGCATAATGTGCCGGCAGATCTGGGTCCATGCAATTTGTAAGGACTAATCAGTAGAACAAACAACATAGACCCCGATCTGCCGGCGCATTATGCGACGGCAGATCAGGGTCTATGTTGTTTGCATTTCGACAAGATTTATACGCAAGTACATACGGTAGGATGTGAAAACCCTGGGAATTCCCATTTGATTATATATCTGACAAATGTATGGTATAAGTCAGAGGTGATACATGTTTTACCTGGCAGGTTATCACTTAAAACATCTTTACAGCTTTATGCTCGTTCACTTTCCTCTTTAAAACAATCCGGTATTTCCTGCTAGATTATTTACTAAAATCAGTTACGGAATCTTGAGAACATAGACACGATGCTACGCCGAAAAAAAAGATTTAATTACCCTACAATATTCTCTCAAGCACCGGGATCTAAATCTTCTGGACATCGTGAAAATGTATAAAAACTATTAACAAACGACCAACAATTGCGGAAAATGTCGGATGAGTTGTCTTGGCCTACATATGAAAACTTGCCATTGATACGCGACATTGGAACACGGAATTTAGCCAGAAAACATACTTCTGTTGTTGAATAAATATTAAAAATAGTTACATATGGTAGCAGTTACGTACAAGGGTAAAATCTGAACATTTGAGACATAGCATCATTTTGAAAGGTATGTGTTACCTACAGAATGCTTCCATACTGGTATATGAGATCCTCTACCAATGATTTATAACAAACTGAGAAAACGACTCGTACACCTTATAATGACACAGATTAAAATAGATCAGCAATGATGCACAATTCAATTGCAATAATTGTATCTTGAAATTTCAAAATATCCTTAATGTCAAAAAGAAATAGTTCCAGCAGCAATATGATATTTAGTTGCAGCCTTTCAAGAAGAAAAAGAAGAGACTGTCACAAATACAGAGGGACTCTTAAAATGTAATAGAATATTCGCCTGATTAAGTCATGAAATCATGTCTATGAAGAATCCAGTCTAAAATGTGACCATGTTTATGGGTGGGTTGGCTAACTGACTGTTTGAGGTTGAAAACGTAAATGGAATATAGGAGTTTTGATGTGTATGGGTTTCCAGGAGAGTCAAAGTGACAGTTGAAATCTCCAAGAATAATCAGGTTGCCGCCTATCGAATTTCCATACTCCAAGAGATTCTGAAACTGCTCCAAAAAGAGAGATTCAGTCAGCTTGTTTTTTCTACTAGGAGGCGGGCGGTAGAGGCAGAAGAAATGGACTGACCTTTGTTCCACTGTGAGTGTGGTTTGGACTAGTTCAAACTATGTGTGGTAGAAATTGAAGGTTGTAGTGTGGCTACGACGGTTGATCACGGAGTTCTTTGCAATGACAGCAATTCCACCTCCGCGAGAGTGGCGGGGGAACGACTTGATGGAGTAACAGGATGGTGTTAGATCCGCGCACTTGGGCTCATCGCCTAATGTTTTAGCTATGTTTCTGTCAGGAAAAAGATGTCGATATTCTGATCGTTGATAAAATTAACTATTTCTGTGCGCTTTTCCGGTGGTCCTACTGATTGGGCATTGAATAATGCGATGCGCAGTGGTATCTCTTGGATAGTTGACACAAAGGTTGATGATTTCAGAGGAATTTGAATTAAGTTACCTTAATTAACGGATGAGTTTTCAAATTGCTGTGCCGGAAATGGCGAAAGCGAGATAACTGGAATTCTTCTTCCTGTTCTACGCCGGCCAGCTTTGAAACAACGTTTCTTTTTTCGCTTCCGTTTACATTTAAGTAATGATGAATGTAGTCCCAGGTCGTTTAGTCTAGTGCACAATGTTGTGTGGAGAGCCAAGGAGTGGTCATTTAAAGCAATTATTTGAGGGTCCATCATAGCATAAACGGGTGGACTGGTATCACGTGATAACGGTATGTTCAACAACAAAGATAATTGTATCAGTGGAGCAAGACTGCTGAGAAAAAGTCTAATAGTTCTCGTTTCCAAAACAAGAAGATGATGAAACACATTCCAATAGAACAGCCAATGCATGATGAACACAATAGCGTAGACGAAGACAGACAACAAGCACATAAATCATGAAAAACGGCACACAAATCCGGAGCAGCTTCCTCAAGCCTGTTAAGTGATAGCAGCCATCTTGGAATTTTTCAAAATAAAAATCCAGTGGTATTGTGAATTTAGCTGAGTATTAATTTAGCCTAGAGAGTTGGTTCCCGTGCACCTCGAACCCTTTCCTTCGACCTTGTTCCGTTCTATTTTGGGGATGAGTGCATGATCGAGTGGATTCGAACGATGTTGCACAAGTGCTAGGCAATAGATGCCGTTACTCGTGGTACGGGTTCGAGTTCTGCATGGGACGAATTATAACATGTTTGATTATATTGATATCATTTAATAACAATTTCTTTCATATATAATCATGTATCGATATAAGATGACCGCTTTCCATTTTGTTTGACATAAAGATGGCAATTTGTAATCACAATTTAATGTATATGCCTTACATGCATAAATAGAAATCCAGTGGGTTTGTCAATATAGTTGAGTGTTGATTTCCGACTCCTGCTTGTGACGAATTATAACAATCTAACGTGTTATTATATAGGCCTATGTGTGTAGTATACGCTTTATAGAGCCCATGAGTACCAGATTATGATCACCTACAGTCGCGTGTCGCCATTCAAATATGTTTACCCCTAGTGTACTCGAAAAAGAAAAATACCTATAACCGAAAGTAATCAAACAGTTGTCATATAGTGCATTATTTGACTGCGGAACTGACTTATTTAAATGAAAGTAGGCATTTCTTTTATTGCACAGCAATTTGCCATTTTAAGAATCTAAATTCATGAGCCCAAATGTCTCATTTTCTTTATCTAACAAGTCCCTTTCGCGGACAAATAAGGCTTTACTGGATTCGTCAAACCTGTATACCTGGACGAATTTACATTTCATCGGTTGTTAAAAAAAAATCCAAACATCAAGGTGGCTGGAATTCAGATTTTGACTCGGTTTATGCATCATGACATCAGGTCAAATCATTACAGGTTAAGATCATTTGATTTAAATTTATGCTAATTTTACATTTGTAATAGCTACGGTCGGTCGGTCGGATTATTCATTCTTTTGATGGCTATATTTTGAGACGTCGATCAGCACGTGAATCAGTGAGAGCGATTATGTCATTTAATGTGACGAAACGTCATGATATTGTTCTCGATGTATAATGATAGGTGCTGCGCTAGTGCAGTAAGTGAAACTTTCAGACAGAGAATTTACTTATGTTGAAGTACATTTGCTGCATTGTCAATGCCAAGATAAATATAACTATCTATCCATCCTTCCATATATTCATTTATCGTTATATATATATATATATATATATATATATATATATATATATATATATATATATATATATAGAGAGAGAGAGAGAGAGAGAGAGATTTTGAAACTACGTTTGGGCAGCACGTGTTGCTGTAACTATCGCCTATATAAAATCTCTTGACAACGATACGTAGATGTTTATACCATGACGACGATACGTCGATGTTTATAAATAATACCATGACAACGATACATAGTATTTGTTCGCGCAAAACCCTCTCACATCCTGATCCCTCCTCCTTTCGTCCTCACTGCCGTCTAAATATGAATTCCACTTGAGTTCAAATTCCTTTTGAAAAAACTTTCTGATATCAAGGCGCAAAAATCCAACAAAAATAAAATCCCAAATCCATCGTCGATAATACCACAGGCGGTATTTATAAGGACGATTCATTAATAGCAGAAATTCTTGTCTTGAAGAGCAATTCATAAATAATCATTATTACGAAACACCACATTTCGGCAGGACAGCTGCCTTTATTTAAAGGTTGGAACAATGCCGCTCTGGGTGACCGTTTAATACATGCATACATACATACATACATACATACATACATACATACATACATACATACATGCTTACAAACATATATATATATATATATATATATATATATATATATATATATATATATATATATATATATATATATATACACACACATGAATGTGACATGATGATCTAATAGTTACAAATGTGTGAAATATTTTTGCAGAGCTTGGTTTTCTTCCATATATGGATTCGTTTAAATTCTACATCCGTTTTATTGCGGGCAATGCGACCGATGTCAGTAAACAAGGCTAGATTCATGTATATATAATCCGGTCAAAACGTATCGCAAATAAAATTGGCATACTTCCAGCCTAAACACACTGAAATTTAAAAGGGTTTTCTCACAAATAAATTATGTTCCTTTCTGGTAATATCAAATGCCATTGCTGTTCTTTCCTGGTAATTTGAAAGGTCGTGTTTTGTTTTGTTTCCTGGTAATGTCACAACACTACTGTGATTGTGCCCATACTTCCCGGTACTACCATCTCCACTCGCATTATGTGTGTGTGTGTGTGTGTATATATATATATATATATATATATATATATATATATATATATATATATATATATGAAAATTCTCAAGGTCGTTAACGCATCGGTGCGCCGGTAAACAAATTCAGTTATATCCTAACTGCCACGTTGTATCTGTTTCTATTTAATCGGCGAGAAGTCTGACTATTCATCAAGAATTTAAGTTTAATGGTCTGGCAGTCGCCAATATTTCATCCATTACTGAAGCATAAGACCAGCCAGTGGCCAATAACGCCGCCTGAAACTATCGGGCCAGTAGTTCAAAAATGTAGACATTACTATACTATATCAACATAGAACGTAGTAAGACGCTACGATTTGTTAGACATAAAAGGAAAAATGTTGCAATAAAAAGAACATCATAGAAGCTTCCAGTATCCTGCTCTTAAAGTGAATTTATGTAACATGCCGGAATAGGTTAATACTAAAATATTTTATGTACAGTGAAAGGTTTCAGAGAAAGTACATTCATACATATAACAAAAAGACACAAAATACAAAATTAAACAGCGCAACAATGGTATGAAACTAAGTCTTTCTGACTTTTTAAATTTAAATTTAAAAAGGTCGACAGAAGAAGGATCAGTAAAAGATGAGCTAAACTTCCCACTGAAGATCTAGTCGAATTGAAGCATACAAGTAGGTCAAAATGACACAGTTTCTCAAAAAATACATTTCCATCAGCTTGAGAAGATTCAAGGCACATATACTTCTGATGCGCATGTGCGGAATATGTCAAGTATCCAATGGACAATCACAGATGAAATGAAGGTCATATTTTTATACTTTCACATGATGATAGATTTAGAATGTATATCATTTTCATTTTCAAAGCTTCATCATAAGTTAGGAGATGACAGAATTAATGTGTGATCTTTATCACACTGACGATGAAAAACACATCTTTTAAATTATTGTATTTTATTGTCAGAATTAATATCGCAATATAATTAAAACCAGAGACCAGAGACATCTATGCTTACACAATTTAAACATAGTAAGATTTTGATTATGTTGGTAAATTTAACTTGGAAGACTTCATCTGCCTCTAAACAAATTCAATTCTCGTCCAAACTTGTACATATATAACTGAACAAAGTATTGGATATGTGTGCAATGATATATTCATTTATTCGTGTTTAACAGTTTATAAAATGTTCTCTCTCTCTCTCTCTCTCTCTCTCTCTCTCTCTCTCTCTCTCTCTCTCTCTCTCTCTCTCTGATATATCGCATAATGGCAGAACTTCATTTATCATTGTCCCTTTACTTGAAAGATGATACATTTATTATATCCAGAGTAACTCTTGCCAGAGACACGAGACATTCAAAATTTATGGAGTAGGTTTCAGAGGCGTCTTTTTACGTTTACAATATATGGTACAACGACGTGGAAATGTCAACTGATTCTTTGTATTCATCACTCATGTGCTGTAAACAGATCGTTGGCAATGGTCTGCAAACATTTCACTCAGCGCCTCTTGATGACCTAGTTAGCAAGTTCATAAAAAGTAGTACACGCTCATTTTAGTTCCATCTTTATGTCTTTTCTTTATCTTCGACCTACTTCCATGAACTCGAAAACCATATTTCTTTATAATTTGCCATATAAGAGGGGGATGCCGGAGAGGGGTGGGGTGGGTTTTTTTTTTTTTTTTTTTTTTTTGTTTCTTTAAAAATAAGAAATTAATATTACCAATAATGGCGAGTTCAAACAAAACTCTGGTTTATCATTGCAAAGCAATGAGTTTACTATAGATATATTTGTGTTTCATTTATCGTCATTTATTTTCCTTTATTTCCTGTTATATCAACATCCATATACCGTGGTGTCAAGAGACGTATGTAATTTTGTATTTGCTCGTATTCCATTTGAATATTGATTGTGATATTGTTGTCAGTCTGAGATATATTGCTTCTATTGTAAGAAAAACATTAGATCGTCCGTGGCTGATGTACAACGGATGCGAAGTGAGATACGAATATATTTACCTCCTATGTTGCGTATTGCAACCTGAGTGAAATAAAGATTTTGTGATTGTCATTGTTCGTATTCATCACTTATGTGCTGTACTGAATCGTTGACACTGCTTTGCAAACAGTCATCTCCCAGCGACTCTTGACGATCTAGTTTTCATTCCTTCTATCTCTCTCACATGAACACACGTTCTCTTAAACTTTCGGCCTTAGTGACGAAATGTGGATAGAGAAAGAATTTCAACCACAGAGGGGCAATAATGAATAATACAAACCAAGATACTGAGTGAATATAATTATTGTATGTTTCAATATGGTAATATTAATCAACACATGTATAGGTTAATACTATCAGTAACATTATAAAAGGTGATTTGGATTATGAATTATAGCTACAAATGGTTTATCACGGACGAATACATATTTGTACAGGAATAGTGAAGCACACTTCTTGTTTTGAAGTGATAGCTATGACAAAAGACGTGACTTTTTAAGCGATGGCAAATGCATCTTTATATCGTTTTTTTTTTAATTATTATTCAAAATTTATTTTGCTATGCACTTGCATTTGTATTATATCTAAATATCTTTGAATTTTACATTGCTGCCTTTTAAAATTTGGTGTGTTGAAATATATAAATTTCTGTGTCACTCACAACACCCATATTGATTACAAAAACAAAATTCGGAGCCCAAAAGGTGAATTTGACACGAAAAATATCACTAGGTTAAATATCAATTCTTTTGATGATCCTTGTTTAAATATGTTTTTGGATGATCCTTGTTTAAATATGTTTTTTGGATGATCCTTGTTTATATATGTTTTTGGATGATCCTTGTTTAAATATGTATTTGGATGATCATTGTTTAAATATGTTCTTTGGATGATCTTTGTTTAAATATGTTTTTGGATGATCCTTGTTCAAATATATTTTTGGATGATCCTTGTTTAAATATGTTTTTGTATGATCCTTGTTTAAATATGTTTTTGTATGATCCTTGTTTAAATATGTTTTTGGATGATCCTTATTTAAATATGTGTTTTGATGATCCTTGTTTAAATATGTTCTTTCGATATTGAAGAAAGCCATATAATTAATTTGTGCTTTACAGACATTTGTCAAAAATGAAAAAATGCAACCTTAATAAATTCCGTTAAACGAATGCTGAAAAATTAAGTCTCTCATGTTGGATTTTAAATTAGCTATGAAAGTGCATAGACTTAACAGTTGCGTGTAGATAGAAGCAAAATAAGAAACTGTTTTCAACAGTATTCAGAAAGCTGGAGTTCTTTGTACAAAGAGCCTGTTTACATTTATTCTGATAAATCTATCTTCACAGCTGTTACAGAAATAATTGACGAATTCACACAACTGACATAACCACGCCCAGCGTATTAATGTCATTAAAATTAACGATATTCCTTTAACAAAAGATAATAATAATAAAAATATCATTTTATACAGAGGAAGTTTTTAAGTTTGTCTCGAACGACTCAGGAAAATCCGATTACAAATAATGTTAAACCGACTTGAATTTTTACAGGTTATATAGCAAACTTGCTTTGCTTGTCTGTCACCAGTTTAACACGTGGTAGCAACGCCTGTCAAGCGTAGTGCCTCGTGTGCAATTGCATAGTATTTGCGCAGCTTTGTGGTCTTCGTAGAATGCCAAATAAACAAATTATTGAAAGACAGCTGAAGGTAAATGGATGAACTGTGGGAACTATGAGTATGAGCTATAAAGATAATCAACTGACATTTTCTACTTTAAAGTGTATTTGTAAGTCTATGCATATTTCAAACTCGCCAAAGGCAAATCTTATGTGCAATGTTTCGTGTAATATTAATAACTGATTTGTTTTCACGTAACTTCTAAAGAATCTCACTGGCAGTGTTATTGATACGGTAGCTTACAAGAATGGGCCACGTTTGGTTGTGAATGAATTTCGAAAACAAGTAACCATAACCTGCTTTTCATGGTTAATAAGTAATTTACAACTCCACTGAGCACTACTTTTAAAGATACGGTTGTATAAATTAAAAGTAAATTGAAAAAGCTAATAAAACCAGCGTGAACTTCATTGCTTACAAGTGATTGTTACTCTCTTAAATTTTGTTTATATATCTATTGACATTAGAAAGTTGCTAAAGTCAATATTGTATATACGATATTACACGTAATACTAAGTGTTGTTTCTAGGCTCAGCTTGACATTATGGACATGATCCATGGATAAATCATCTATCATCATCATAGCTGTTGTTAAAGATACGGCTGTTTACAAGAAAAGGTGATTTTTTTTAGAATATAAAATATGAAAGCAAATTACTCAAGTAGCTTTTCTTGTTTAACAACTGTTTATACCTCCTTTGAAGCGTTTTTATAACACAGTTAATATTTCAGAGTTGTAAACGTCAGTTTCTCACATACAGTATTCAGCATAATAATTATTGCTTTTATATGAAGCTTGTAGCCGAAGTCATAACGTATGAACAATGGATCATCGACACTGCTAAGGATACGGCAACTTCAATTAAAGGGGCAACGCTTCTATATGAATGATGAAAACAAATTTTCAATTCAGTTCAATCCTCTTCGTGCCTCAGGTGGCACATAAGGCTTCCACGAGAGAGAGCGACTGTTGCCGGTCTTCGACCTGTCTATTGATAGTTTCAGATGTCAGGCCGCACGCCTTCGTCTCCTTCTTAGCTGTCCTTCGCCATGTCTCCACTGGCCGACCCCTTTTACGCTTTCCATCTGGTGTCCAGCGTAAGGCTATGCTGGTTAGTGCGTCTGGTAGCATTCGACACACATGCCCAAGCCATCTCCATCTCCTCCTTTTCACTGTTTGGACAACAGGTTTAGGAAAACAAATTAGCCAAGCTATTATTTCTTGGTTAACAGCTGTTTAAAGCACCTTTGAAGTGTGACATTTGATATATTGATATTACAAAGTTGCCAAAGACAATATCTCACAATATCTCACAAACAATAATTCATGTAAATATGAGTAATTGTGTTGGTGTCAGTAATGGCATAGGCATTACTTTGTTTAGTCTTTGAATCAGTAGTAGTTATAGGGGACTGTATGGGGTCCTTTGGAAACGTCCACTCACCAGGCCATCTTGGATTGGGACAGTATGGGCCCTGTGGAAACTTACTGTTAAAACTGTCCATAGGTTTAACATTGTGGGTCACTTTGGGGCTCAATGGGAATTTAACATTAGCGTTCCGCCCATTATGGGCTCCAGTGGAAATATTGAGGCGGATGGGGTGGGGTTCTACATGGCCTTCGTGAATTTCACACATTGGAATCTAATGTTGTGGGTCATTATGGGCACAAGGGGAATTTTAACATGGCCTTTGACCCTAAGGGTATCTATGGGAATTTATTATTGTGGCACAGTATAGGGGAAATGGCAATTGAACGGTTTGGGATACTTTGGGGCCCTATGGAAATTTTATATTGGTGATCTATTGGAACTGACACTGTGGGTCACTATAGATATCTATGGGAATTTAGCATGAAGGTCTGACTAGGTACAAGGGGAATTTAACATTTCGGGTCATTATAGGGATCTAACACATTTAATGACAATCCAACTGACGATATAGCAGGCCCATGACAATTGAGGCCATGTCGACAACGGAAGTTAGGCCTTAACCTCTAGCCATTAGTAAATCCAGAGACTTAGATACAAATATTAGCGAGTGGCCGCTCCAATTAATGCACTAAATGGTGATAGGTGGCTACAAGCATATATCCTAGGTTTACATAAAAACTATTACCTGTGCCTTAGATTGTGTCTGCCGGTGTAGGTAAATTTACATAGATTGTAGTAATGTTATAAATAGCTGTAATCCATGGAACTAATAGAACTAGAATTTCGGAACCGAAACGGAATTTAGGGAGACGAAAAAATCCCGAATAAATTATTATAAAAAATATCATCTAGACGTAAAGTCGTACTAAAATTCCGAAAGTTAAATGGAATTTAGCGCAGACTAAAAGAAAATGAATCTTTTATTAAAATGGCAGAGATTAAAATCAATGCTAAAATTCCGAAACTTACACGGAATTTAGCGGAGCCTAAAAGCACATCCAGAGTATTATATTAAAAAACATGGCCTAGTTTAAATGTAATGCTAGATTATAAAACTGACACGAAGTCTAGCGGAGACAATTCCCCCCAACGAAATATTGTTAACATGACCGAGATTAACAGTAATACTATAATTACAAAACTGACACAGACATTAGACGAGACCACAAAAGACCGGATATTTTTTAAACTTATAATAAATATAAAAACTACAAAAAAGATTGTTTACATTTTTAAATTGTGCAAAAACTTAAAAACTGTAAAACAGAAATTTACAATTAAAACTTTTTAACAATTTAAGATTATTTTTATAAAGTTTTAAAAAAATTTAAAAAGGATCTCATAAAATTATAAAATAGTTAAATATCATAAAATTGTTGTAAACATTTTTCAAACAAAATATTATAGAGAAAAATCTAACAATTTTACAAACTTATAAAAAATATACAAAACTGTAAAACATCTAAACGTTGTACAAGAACATTAAACAATGAATAAAATGAAATATTTAAAATTACTAATTACAAAATCGATTTTAAAATGGTAAATTTAAAAATGTAACAAAACAATTATCACATAGAATTGTACAAAATTTAAAATTATTTAATAAATTCAAGTTTTAGATAAAAATCAATAACTGTAAAAAAATAAAGGTTACAAATATTTTTACAAATAGCTACATTTTTAACAAGTCGCCAAAAGAGCGTGCAAATTAAAACTTACACAAAAAAGTCAGAAAATAAAAAATCGCAGCAAGAAAAGTTTGTAAATTAACAATTTTTAAAAACTCCTAAATAATAAAAATGTGCACAAATTAAAAAATAAAAAATCTCAGAATAATTTAAAATTAACACATTGTAAGAAAGATAAAAATTGTCCGAATATTAAAAAATTAAATAAACATAACAAATAAACGTAGAAACAAAAGACAACAATTATAAAACAATTAAAAATAACAAACTACAAAATTTTACAAATACAAGTATAAATTTTAGAATAACAATTTAAGACAAAAAATGAACAAAACTTTAGAAAATATAATTTTTCAAGCAAAAGAACTAAAAATCTAAACATTTTTGTAAATTATAAAATATATCTAAATATTTGCAAATGGTAAAAAAATTGTAAAGCAAATCCAAATTAAAAATTATAAAATCGTAGAAATTGTAGGAAAAATCTTGCAGTTGTATATATTGTACAAGACAAATGAAATATTTAAAATGTATGAAAAAATTAAAAACATTGTTTCACAAAGAATTGTAAAAGTACTAATTAATTACAAAAATTATCAGATTGCCGAAAAAAGAATAAGAAATTAAAAATTCCAACAAATTTATAAAAATTGTTTAAGTCCAAAAATCGTAAATATTTCTTTCAAAATTAAAACTGTAAAAATAGTTACAAAATTAAAATGTTGCAATAAAAATGTTTAAATATTTAACATTGTAAGCAGAGTTTCATGTTTTAATATATATATATATATATATATATATATATATATATATATATATATATATATATATATTAAAATTTAAAAATGTAAAAATTTTAAAAGTATTGAAACATTTTGCTATTTCAAAAAATTAAACAAACATAAAAATAAAAGTAATCTAATCGTTCTGATTGCAGGCTTTTTTGTGTTTTGTTTTCTTTTTGTTTTTTTCTGGGGTTTTTTTTATATCACACGGAGTCTGTGTGGGGGGGGAGGGTATCAACAAAAATTGTCATTTTACTCTGAACTATGACGGATACAAACACCATTAGGAAGGAAGGAAAGAAGTAAAAATGAGAGGTTGCCATTGAATTACCTGACTTCATAGGATTGAGAGGAGAGCAGATGACTCTAAACTATTACGTGTTTCGAATGTTAAACCTAGCTATTGGGACTCTTAAATGCATCTTCCCACAGACGCTGCATATAAACATTTTATGACAGCAAATATCAACTAAGATAATGTAGCTTTATGAAATCTTTATCATAAACAACATTAAAGGCAACAAAAACGACCATCTTGATTGCGACAAGGACGACGACAATTATAATTACAATGATTAGGATGAAAATGACCAAGTGACGTCCAAAGAAAGTATTTGTTAGGGAGTTATGCATATTCAATGAAATTTTAAACTTTATATTATTTTTTGAGAAGTAGTATTATACATGTTACAAAGAACTAATTGGCAAGAGACCAAATTGTAATGATTTTTGTTGAAAATGGTTATATTCGAAATATCGGGGCGAAGTAGAAAATTGCGAATTAATGTAAACGCAGCATTTAGCAAACATTATCCAACGTCATTAAAGAGTGAAAATAGTTCGTGAGGTTCTAATTGTAAATTGTCTGATCAATGCAGAAAAAGCTGTATCTTTTAGTGAAGTTACTTTCATAAACATGTATTGATGTCAGAGTACAGAAAATATCAGATGTCCTGAAAAAGAAAATATAGACACAAACATAAATGCAGGCGCCATAAAAGGTAAGTGATCAAAATGATAATTTATCTTGTTGATTGCTTAATTGGTTACTTAGTTAAGCTTATTTATATTCTTCAAACTTTCAAAGACTGAAATTTTACTTAAAATAATCAGTTCCATTAGGATGAGAGGATACCACTTTATCTATATCAATACCAGTTCAGACACTGCCGACATTGTTTAAAAGAATACCAATTGCTAGTGTCCCAACTAGGAAGCAAGATAGTTGCAGGCTTAAGTCTTAAATATTTTATTTCATCTATAAAATATTTAGAAGGGATACAAAGAATACTGACGGTGTTAATAACCCTTTTCTGTTTGTTTTCTGCTAACAATAATATGTATCCGCCTACAAATTCATCCCTCTCCAGCTGTCACTATGTCGATCTGTGCTCTGACGTCAGTGTTGAGGGAATTATGAAACGCCTATGTCTTCGATTTGTTTTCTTTTCAATAGAATTCCGTCTTCTTCGCGACATTTCAAAGGTGTATTACATTGAGTAACATTTTCCAACAGATGAAAAAGAGGCAATGCATTTTATGGACATGGTTATAAGAACTTGCATTTTTTTAAACGCTAGTAGAAATGCTGAACGAAATGTCAACGTGATGTAAACAAGACACTTAATCATTGTAAAATGTAAGTGATCACAATCAATCCTTCTTTTACGTCGACCTTTACAATCCCTATTTTTGCTTTTATTCGTTATGGATCTTTTGAAATTACAGTGTCCTAACACAGGTAATTCAGCTGCACAAATTTGTGATTGTGTCCATCTATATATCTATCCATCTGCATGTATGTTTCTCTATCTGTTTTCGGCCTGTCTTCTTGCTTCCCACTCTGCCTGTCCGTCTGTCTGTCCAAATTTATCTTTCTATCTGTTTCTCAGTCTATATATTGTGTCGTGGTGTTGAGTTCAAAACTATTAATTTGATAATCTGAGAGTATTAACGAAGAAATATATGTTTAATATATTGATACACGTGACAAAAAAAACCATGGAATCGAATATCACTTGACAATTGATCTGAGAATAATAATAATAATAATCTGGGCCAGTTGAGGTCCATTGTCAATTTAGATTCTTGCATATCGGTTTAGATGGCGCACCAATACCACATTGAGATGCAGCTAGCACAGAATGAAGGGATAATGAAGGGATAAGGTATACAGCATCATCTTGGCGAGAATCACCAGCAGGAATTCATTTAGGTCTCGTATAACCTACTACTAAATGTAAAAATCTGCTCTTGGTACCAATACAGGAAGGTGTAAACTATTGGAAAGAATACATCAACATGGATGAAATTTAGCTAATTTTCTTGCTTGCTTTGTTCAGTACTGTGTTTCTCAACAACAACAGATCTCCACTTAGGCCCTGTTCAGTGCCTTTTTTTCAAAATCTTTCATGCAAAATGTGTTTTGGTCACGCCTGCACTCTCCTTCAAACTAGTGTCTAAAATATGGATTTGCTATTGATGTCCGCTTTCTCTATCCTGCAGCCACGAATCCAGACCAGCCATGAGCCAAAGCTGATGGGGCTCAGAGATTGTTTTTGCCAAAAATGAACAGGAAAATTAAATAAATTGACTGGTATTGCTCAAGCTACAAAGCTCCCACCCCTTCATGGATCCGTTGTTGTTCCTATGTAGATGCCCCAACACCCAGCATTCTATCTTCTTCTACGACTTTCAGGTATACGTTTTTTTGACTGGTTTGTTTCCTTATTTCTCTGTTGGGGATATTCTGATGACATCGCACCTTGATGATGATGTAAATGCACCCGTGTACAAACCTGCACGCACAAGAAAGATCTTTGAATATGTTTTGCGTCAGCTCCAAATATCTTCTAATTCAAGTTATTGCAAGTATACACGATTTTATTTTTTAAATTTGATGATCAGAGACCTTTCTAAATTTAGGCTACTTTTAGCCGCAATGATTATTCTAGGGAATCAAACATTCATCTAATGTCAACTACTACCACCACTACTAATACTACTATAACTATCAATACAGTTACTTCAACTACTAATGATACTACTTCTACCATTTTTAATAATACTGCTGCTACAGCTATTGTACTAAATGTTTAATCGATTCCATCATTTTCTTCCTTCTTTCTACAAAATTCCACAAATGAAGATTATTAAAATTCGCTGCGTGCGAGTGCCTCTTTTCAATACCCTAAATATTCTAAATATATTCGGATTTGCTTGTCACATAAACTGTCAATGAGATCCAGAAAGCTGCTACTTTCTGATTAAAACATTCTCTATATATGTCACAAGAAAATACCTAGCCGTCGACCTTTCCACTAATTCGGTAAACTAATTAGAGTTGTCATGATTATTTTGTGGCTAATATAGTTGATACAGTGATTTCAACCTATTATCCATAATTTTAACATACGGGCTACTATGAGGTTGACTCCCATTTCCGGTAGGTGAAAACATTTGGTTTGCTCTGGTCGTATTGCTTTTAAATTTTTTAAAATCCTGTGATAATTTCTCAACATTAATCTTTGAAAATCTTGGGAATAAATTTCAACATGTTATTATCAATTAATATTTAGTTCTTAAAGCAAAAATGGCAGGTTAGAAGTATTTTATTCACGATCAAAGTCTGAGACCTTAACGGAAAAAAAATCGATTCAATCAGCTACTCGAATGAGTCGCATAGCGGGTTTAGATTGGGTCAATGGCAGTGATCACGTCATAACTTAAAGATAGAAATGAAATCATCTGTACGTATCAGCGATAAACGCATGCATTTAAAAATGTTACCTTCTGCATCATATAATTTAAAATATGTAGTACGGGTAGATAAATATCGACTTAAATCGTCAAATCACAGTAATCGTATGTTAATTCCAAGCCCAACGCATATGAGCTCGGGCCTAATATGAAAAATATAACATATCGATTACACGCAGAAGCAGTGGCGAATCTAGATCCCCGTTCCGCAGTGCCCGTTAATGTTTGGGGCCTGAAAACAAACTGTTTTTGTTTTGTTTTGTTTTTTCGGGTGGGGTGGTGTTTAAATTTATCAACTTGTTATTTTTGTCTCCCCTGCGACGATTGTTGCAAAAGGCGAGACAACGTACGTGATTGACTGCTAGGGTCATGAAGTGCATTGTTGACAGTTACTAGTGTCGGAATCCTTCTGAATTCGTCAGCAGAACGTGCAGAGAACTTGCTCACAAAACTAAGTGACTAATGGCAGTATTGGATATAGAGTAACTTCACGAAAAGAGTTAACTGGTTTCTTTGCTTTCAACTAAAGAGTTTTGTAATAGCCAGTTGAAGTTATATGCCAGACATTAGTCTTCCAAACCACAACCGATGCTCTCATACATAACCAATCCTGTCACACATAACATCTCACATTTTATTCGTTTTCTTCAGTGTTTTATCTTATACCCAAGCATTAATGCACTGGCGTACTTCCTTGTATCCAAAAGCAGTACGACATTTCATCCAGACATTCAGAAATCTTCATATGTCATGCCAGTTTAAACTAGATGGCATTTATAGGAATGGTTGGACCGCATAAGAAATCAAACATCTCGAGATCTCTAACAAATCAGACATTGGTTTAAGTGTTGTTCGGATGGGAATCATGCATTACAGGGAACTGCATTCCCAGCTTTTTTAAACAAGCTTTATCATGTCTGAAAAAATAATAACGTAAAACATAACATAACATAACATAACATAACATAACATAAGATAACATAACATAACATAACATCCCATGAAAAAAAATTAGTCTCTCATACCTGGAAATTCCTCGCACAGATGTAATTGCATAACTGGGTATTATGCGCGAGAAGTTTCCCGGGCTTGCTATCGATTGAAATAACGAGATATATCGTATATACTCGCGTACAATTCGAGTCCAAATGAAAACAACATAGACCCTGATCTGCCGTCGCATAATGCGCCGCTAGATCAGGGTCTATGTTGTTTGTTCTACTGATTATTCCTTACAGTTTGCAGTTGGTATATGATTATATACACGAGTATATACGGTAAGTAATTAACTGTGTTTTTATACGTCTCCGTTCGTATCTTGGTAACTATGAAACTTTAGGGTCGGTGTTGTTTGTGTTCATGTTTATGTTAACATCTTTGCATTTGTATGTGTTGATCTTAATCAGTCTGTCGATCACATTTGTAGATGTGTGGGTAGTAAAGTCCTCGGGTGTTGAATTTTGTTAACAATGTAAAGTTTAAGCGTGCTCTAGATACGCCCCCACCGACTTCGAAAACTCCGGGATCGGCGCCTGGGAGATTAGGATGTTGATTAGAGGAAAGTTTCACTTTGTAAGTAAATTCTCTTTACCCCTGTGCTTATAAAGAAAAGATATACCCTACAACTTGTCGAATGACATCTAGCCGGATGCGATATCGCGGCGAGCAACAAATTTGCCGATGTGACACTTTGCCGAACGAAAAGTTTGCAGACTGCGGACAGCGAGAACGAGATCAAACAGAAAAGTAAGGAATGGAAACTTCACTTTTACAGGAGGTTCATCGAGTTTGTTAACATAACGTTCGCCTGTCTGCGAACGAATTATTGAGAATGTGTACCAATATCGCATATGCAGATGTAATAAATTTGATAAACTTGGTGCTTATCACGTTGTTTATATATGTTCTCGTTGTCTTTTGTTTCCATGTAAATCTTTGCCCCAGTGGAAAGTTATTCATTCACATCTTGTCTCCTCATCTCATCCAACCTCATTTTATTTGGCAAAACAAATTATAGACCAGATGACTTTTGAAGAGAGTTATACTGAAATATTGAAGACAGCGGAATTATTAAGGATATTGTCAACATTATTCTTATGCAAGAAATTATATTTTAATTTTTTTTTCTTAATTGAACAATATAACTGATTACAAAATTTGCAGAACATATAATTTGTTACAATATTGATTGTTTCTTTGTTAAGGATTTCGACGAAATTTCGACAGGACTGGGACATAGCTATCCGAATTTCGAGGAGTTCAACTGGTGAAACTAGGCCAATTGATCTTCTCGAAATTCTGCTATTTGTGTCCAAATCCGTCGAACATTCCTCGAAATCCTTTAAAAATAGAAATAACAAAGAAAGAAACAATTGTTGTTTAGAAAGATATATTTTTGGCGAGTGTGTCGATGAGCAAGATGTCGCATCGGCGAGTTTAAACTAGTTTAAACTGGCATGACATATGGAGATTTCTGAATGTCTGGATGAAATGTCGTACTGCTTTTGGATACAAGGAAGTACGCCAGTGCATCAATGCTTGGGTATAAGATAAAACACTGAAGAAAACGAATAAAATGTGAGATGTTATGTGTGACAGGATTGGTTACGTATGAGAGCATCGGTTGTGGTTTGGAAGATCGCCGGCAAGATGTTGTATCGGAGATTTTTCGTAGACCCGATGTCATTCCCGATATCTGTGCGCGTGTCTGAAATGATGTGTATACGTTTTTGTTTCTACATTCGTTGTTAGTGAAACAAGCGTGAAAATTTGGGGTCTGCTAGGAATATGTTGGAAAATAGAAATATTGTTTTCTCAGACATGTGATCTTTATGAAGGCGATACAAATATAATATGCGCCTATGGCCTTAGAGTGATTTTCGAAAATATTTGTGTTGACATTTTTGAAAGATTTGTTGTATGCATATTCGTCACAAATGCCATCTAAACTATAGTTTCATATATTTTAGTTTTGTGAATTTTCTCTTTTAGTTGTTTTATTTGTTTTAAACAATTTATTGTCATTTTATTTCAATATGGGAATGGACACGAGTTGTCTAACTCATCTAGGACCTTTCCCAAAACGTAAAAAATGATCCAAAGATGACAATCAATTTACAAAGTATATCTGAGCAACAAGGTCAAAATTCCATATATTAAAAGACATGTAACATTTGAATGAAAACAGAAGAAACATATACGTATGTAATTAGTAAAAAAAAAGCAAAGAGAGAGAGAGAGAGAAAAGACATTGCACTGGTTACAGTCACTGTAGTCTATTTCATATATATATATATATATATATATATATATATATATATATATATATATATATATATATATATATATATATGTATATATATATATATACTATATATATATATATATATATGTATATATATATATACATATACATATATATATATATATATATATATATATTTATATATATATATATATATATTAGAATATAATTGTAAGTATTAGAAACCGTGTAGTTTCACGGATATATTTCTGAACATTTAGGAATATTACAGAGTTTATTTCTTTACTTAGTTCGACGTCACTTTCCAATAATAAATCTTGTCTTATACAAGGAGTGTTTTGAAACATAGATCGAACGAGCTGGAATCTTTGGGTTCTAAATAAGAGCAATAGAAAAAATAGTGTTCAACATCTTCATTGTCATAACCACATGCACACATAGAAGAGTTAACTAAATTCACTCTGTAAAGGTCGGTTATGGGGCGACTACATGCGTGTGTAAGTTTTGTATGTAGGATATTAAGGTGGCGTTCGCCAATAGCATAATACGGTTGTGGCATTACGTTTTTTAAATAGAAAGATATGGGGAATTTCGGATATGGGTAGGAAGAGAGTTCCGAAGACCAGTCGTGGATGGGAAAAAGAACGTCTGAAAAATCTGCAGTCTGGTCGAGAAACGTGTGATGCTTTGTGAGTTACGCCGACGATAATGAGATGCCTCATATTTCCTTTCTGGAAGAAGTTCGCTTAAATAGAAAGGTGCTTGATATGTTTTAATCGAATACATTATGCATCATTTCTTATTTTTCCTTCGTTGTGCAAGAGTTTCCCAACCAGTTTCCGTATAAGGAGACTCCCTGGAACAATAAATGCGATAACCTGTGCGATTCGTGCAGCTTCCATTTGAAATGCTTTAATCTTACCGAATCTTCAATACAGCAATTATCCCAGACTTCAGAAGCTATACACCGGTTGATAAAAAATGTTGTTCTTTACTAAGGATTAGAAATTTAGCAGATTGTTACTTTATACCTTTGTTTATAGACATGAAAATTGATACGCTGATGCGTTTTACTCAACACCGGCCACAGTTTTTACCTCCTTAACATTCTACTCCTTTCTAACACCATCATCATTATCATCATCAGCAGCAACATCATCAACAACAACAACAAACTCATCCTGCGTGTATGTGTGTCCATATCTATTTGGAGGTCCCTTGGAAATAAACTAAATCAGTGCCATATATGAACACTATTGTTTACTTTGACATATATACATAAATCGCAATTGAATTCTTTTCAACCGATCTTCTATACTTTAGTACATGGTGGTTGCCAATATAAACGCTAACTTGCTGTCTCTTCACACAGTTGTACCGCAACATTAAGAAACCGGTACAAAAAGATCACATCAGATTAGTCCATGAGTGTACTGGGTAAGCAACTCGGCCCTGGACTTATCTGCCGGGACAGGCTCGGGGTTTTGCTCACACCAGTAAAACACCGGTAAAAACGGATTTTTTTGACGGCCCACCGGCCCACCAATGCGGCGGTCTGCCGGGACAGGCCCGGGGTTTTGCACACACCAGTAAAACACCGGCAAAAACGGATTTTTTTGCGACGGCCCACCGGGGTTTGAGCCCGGTATGCCCAATGGCCAGTACACCACTGGATTAATCGATTGTCAACATCATATTTCTTGTACAAAATGAGCACATCAGATTAATCGATTGTCAATATAAAATGTCTTGTACAAAATTAGCACATCAGATTAATCGATTGTCAACATAAAATGTCTTGTACAAATTGAGCACATCAGATTAATCAATTGTCAACATAATATTTCTTGTACAATAATGTGGAACTCGAATTCTCGTTCAACACTCTGTGTCATTTCCTTTTCCTGCCAACATCACATATCACAACACCTTTTTCTCAACATCGCATATCACATGACCTCAGGTCAAGATAGCTCTCGAAGTAATCATCATATATAATGTATCATGTATACCCATATTAGTCTGTCTCTCTCACAGAAATGGATATATTCTAACTGAAGTAGTAAATCTTTCTGGCTCACGTCATTCAGTTTATGATTGTACCTATTGTTTTTAGTATAAATGAGGTTCTCAACTCTGATCTTCAAACTCCAACTATCATTCGGATGTTAGCAAGTATTGATTTCATGTTTTATCTACGTTTATCGGTCTATCTACATGTATATATTAGAAAGTTCTCGAAAGGAATATCTCTTATAGTATGCTTCATATAATAGTATTGATTTATTTTTGTTTACAGAGGTTGCACGGGAAGGATAGATTAATTTTGTTTTTCATCGTTTCATTGACATGAAGTAGTAACAATAACTGTCTCAGTGGGCAAGGAAGTATGGGTCTGCTGGTGTGTTTGTTTGTGCGAAAGAGACAGACACAGTCCAGGGCCGTCGAAAATTTGCGCTGGACGTAACGGCGCCCGGGCGAGCGTCGTCTTCGGCGCCTCCCAGTCGGAAAAAAATCCTGCCAACACCGCGAAATGGCGCCCCACACCCGCCCCCACCCCAAGCTTGGCGCCCCTGATTGTCGCGCCCGCATCGCCCGCCCTTTATGACGGCCCTGACACAGTTAATATACAAATGGGTGTGTGAAATACAGACATACATAAAAACTGACATATAAAACAGGCTTTCTTTTATGTTCCTAAAAGGAACACACCTTTTTTCCGCTAAGATATATTCTCACGAGTTCAATGAGAAAATAGCTGATCGAACGTTTATTGAAGTTAGCTGGATTATATAATTAATCGCTACATATGCATACTCTGGATAAATAATTCTAGTGTTTGTGAATGTTTCTGTCTTGTTATCAGGCAAAAAAAATGTATTTTTTCGTATAATCCTCGTATTTATGCTAATATATGTAGGATACAATTTTTCTATTATTCACTTAATAAGAACCATTTTGTTTTTGCATGTTGTAAAAACCTGTCAACTGGTATGACGTGTGGATTTCTTTAACAAATGTTAATTGTTGCCTGGCTGTTGTAGAGATAATGTCAAGGATGATCAAGATCGTTGATTGCACTCAGTCAAAAATAACGCACTGCTCCTATTTATAACATCATTTTTGGTCGACCAAGGAGATGATAGTATTCTATTCATCGCGTTGCACTTGCATATCAAGCGGGCGCGATCATGGTCATGTCCAGTTGTAACGTTGGAAAACAGCCTAGCATTCATCAAAGGTGGGATTGCAAGTCAAACTTGATGTAAATATCTGAGCTAAAGATCGGTGCAAAATTTATTACACAACGTGAAGTGTAGCTTGAGATATCAGTGTCGATTCTTAAATAGGTCGCAGAAGAAGGGAGAGAGATGTCAGCGTTGGTATTATTATATATGGTACATGTATTATTTATAGGTACGTTGTAAGCAATGGCACCAGCACCTGTGGTCAGATTAGTTTCAAGTTTTAGAGGTTGATACAGTATAATGCATAGATAGAATAAATATATGCATATTTTCACATAGACAGAATTGTCGGTCATATTGCTTGGTCAAAAAAACTCAACGTTGGAGTTGCTAACTGAATGAATGGACTGGCCGTTGATGAAATTAATAGTTTTTGACGCAAGTAATCAATTTATATAATCAATAACCATTATTAGACCATAATTACTCGTTACCTGTAAAACTTGATTAATTCATTATTATATCATTAGCCATTACGAGTATGTATTTTGCATTGTCGTGACATTCTAAATGTTTATTGACAGAAACTTTGGCTACATACATCCAGTCGGGTTTTATGATGTTGTTTTTATTCTTCTATGCATGTATATTCTGACTAAATGGGAAGGGTGGATTTCCACATTATCTTAAAATTATTTGTCTCTGTTAGAGTGCATTCATCCTAATTTTAAGGACGATCGCTGGTAAAATGTTGGAAAATTGAACTTTTTTGAAGATTTAGATTTGTACTTAGACCAAGCAATCCCAAATCACTAAAAACATGTACAGGTTGGAGTACATTTATTGCACTACTCCAAGTTGACTATATAATCCCAAGTTAGGGTCATTACATAGAAAAGTGCGGAAAAAAGTACCCTGTCACTAATTGCTCTTAAAATAATAGCTGAATAAGTATTTGAAAATTCATCAAATTTGCACAAGTTATAGACTATAGACTCTTCGTATTAAGCGCGTATCACATCGCTTATCAGCAACAGAAAGCCGCCCGGCCAATTTACGGCAGGTCGTAAATTACAAAATATTTTCAAAGTTTTCGTGTACTTTTCATTGACTATATCATTTTCTTTCACATGACTTTTATTTCGATTATCACAATTATTTCAGAAATTTTGTTTTTCACTAATTAAAAAGAGACGGAAGTCACAACTACGTCATTTTAATCCAATCTCTCCCAGAGAGTATAACGCTATGATACGCATACATAAAGAATAAAGTCATATTGCTGCGCAATAAACGTTGAGTTTATAAAAGCTGACTACATTAAGACAGACACATTAACTACAGTAAAATTTATATAATTGCAACCTCAAATCACTCGAATTATTTGCAACATCGAAATTCTCTCTCTCTCTCTCTCTCTCTCTCTCTCTCTCTTGCCCACAACCTTGAAAAAACTAAAAACATATTTAAAAAATGTGAAGGCCAGTAGTTCTTCAAGTTTTCAAAGTTCTACTGCATGTTGATCCAGAAAGCAATAATGTAATTAGTAAAAATACAACGCTTAACGACAAGTGTAAATAGTATGCCTTCTCTACATATATACTTGTAAATAACTATTAATGACGGGAATATAAAAAAGAGATACCCTTTGACTTGTTTATACTTATTCATCTAATTTCGCAATACTTACCGGACCTCATGTAGTAAATTTGTCTTTATTCATTTCTTTTCGTCACCCCCCCCCCCCCAACACACACATAATATAGACTTGTGTTTGTAAACACTGCAAACCAAAATGTCTAACTCCAGAAAGATCTTCTTTTTTTTTTAAATTAATATAAACATTTTATAATGACATGACAACCTAATCAGGACACCTACATAAAAAGACAAATAAAATTGCCAAAATTAATTTGTCCACTTAAAGTGGTACTTACTTAATCGTGCTAACAAGAATAAAAAGGTCAAAATAGTCAATGAAGTGAAAAAAAATGTGTGAAGAAATTGAGAAATTGTTGAATGAGTCTGAAAATCTAATTAGGCCATCTACACATGCATACAAATATGTTAGCTAAATTGTATTTGTCTTCATTTAGTGTTGTTTTTTTGTTTTTTTTGTTGTTTTTTTTTTCGTTTTTGTTAACAAACTTCTCAGGATGAACGTACGGATGGACAAACGGACAGGACCAAATAAAGACGCCCCAGCTTCAAGTAGTTGGGGCATGAAATAAATGACTGACACTTTTTAACTTGTTAAGATTTTCAGCTTTAAGCCATTATCAATACAATAGACATGAATGAAAGTTTAACAATGAACGAAATAATACATTTACTGTCTTCAGGAGTCATTATTTATAGTAATATTATTAACCATATAAAAATTAAACCTTCATTGTACTATTATAAGTTTCAACGTTGATTGTCGTAGATGATGTCATCAACCCTTGCATTACATACATTTTAAAAAATGAGGTATTTATACGTTCACTTGCATTTTTCTGGACAAAATATTTACCATGAACAATTTTAACGTATCAATAAAACCTTAAATTACAGAATATTACCACAAATTTAACCAAAGTCAGTTAAAACGGGAAGAATTTGTACACCTTCTGGATGAAATAAAAAACTATACACCTTTCATAGTATACAGAATCTGAATATTCGGCTTTCACAGGACTTTTGTTTGAGAGTAATTCAAACTAAACTACTTAAATAAATGGTACAGTAGTATTTAGAGGAAATGTGATCTAAAGAAACTAAGGTAGTTGTAACTTAGTACAAATGTATTAATCACTTAGAGTAAAGTCATCCTCCTCATGCTGAAATTTAATCAAGTCGAGAACGAGTTTAAATTTGTACAAGAATAGAATTGGTACTTTTTAAAAGTCAAAAATCCACCTTACATGTAAACAGGGAACATGTTAATTACAAGAATAGAATTGGTACTTTTGAAAAGTGCCAAAGAGGACGCGAGTGAAATGTTGCACGAAACATAAATTCAAACCAAATGAAAAAATTTTTCTTCTTTCAAGCTTACAATTGGATACAAATTTGAAAGTCTGTGCAAAGAATGAACAAACAGGAAATTTTGTTGATGTTTTGCCTGCTTCACCTGTATACAGTACATAATCCAAAAACTAAACATAGCCAGTTTGACAAGAAATGTGTGTCATTACAAACTCAATTTACTTGTTATGTATGTCATTACAACCTCAATTTACTTGTTATGTGTGTTAAAATAAGTGACAAATATGAATGCATACATGAAATTGCATCACCATGCATGCAATAGTGTCTAGGAAACTGAGCTACAAGAGATAAAGCGAGTCAGTCATACTTTGCCAAATCAATTATGATTGTCGTAGATATCTAACTACAGAGAGAGACAGACAGACAGACAGATACAGAGACAGACAGAGGAGAACGTTATAGCCAGTGGCGTACTAAAGCTAAATGGCGCCCAGGGCGACGATGATGGCTTGAAGGGCCAGAATACGAGATCCGAATTTTTTTCAGCTGTTTTGGCACCCCAATACCTCTGAACCCTGGGGCATAAACTTTCACTTGGTAACACATTGAATGACCTGCGATTTCATTACACAGCAAATGACTTGCTCTATCTATTGCTTCAAATATGGCGGATCAAAACTGCTTTACTCCATAGAAGATACATTACTGTGTATTTAAACGATATCATCCCATGTGCGACAGCTGTAGATAGTTAGCTACTACCATGGAAATTAACGTGAAGGCATTTTGAGGTCTACCTGCTATTCGCACCTCAGACAACACATTTAGACGTCATGTGACCATGTTAATTGTAGTTATGATCTGCTTAAACTTTACCTTGTTTCAACGCAATTTTGGGCCTTTTTACATTGAACACAATCTTGATTTCGCGATTTTTCAACATTTTTAATCAGACAGAACAAAAAAAAAATAATTCAAAGTAAAATTTATGAAAATGTATAAAACATTTCCCCTTGAAGTGTCGCCCCTAATTTTAGCTACTAACATTATCTATATTAAGCCTACCCTATAAAGTGCTTTGTATATTTTGCCCAGACACAATAAAAATGCATGTCTGACTGAAGAAGGATCTCCATGGAGCAAATAAGATCAATCTATTTTAAACAAATTAGTGTTAGTTTTATTTGAGAGCATGCATTTTGCTTTTATTTCTTCTTTCTACATTTCCGCCAATCATCCCCACCCTCCCCACTATGCATGCACAGGAAACGGAAAGGGAACATGATACCATAAATAATAATATAAATTGTCGTATACACTTTTTTTTTACTTTCGTGAGAGACGGGTACACCATTCTGCTATTATAACATAATTTTGTGTTACATCAATGTGTGAAAGTCCAATATTGTCGGGCACATATTCTATTTTGGTCGTACGAGACTGGTACACCATTCTACTATTTACAGAGAAAAATGGGCAGACAAGACAACACTTTAAAAAGAGTATTTCTTTACATTACTGTAGTAACATTCTTGCAACTGACAGTGACAAAATCACTTCCCTTTTGTAATTCTCAGGCAGTACTCAAATTAGCACCACCAGCATAAAAAAATTTAACCAGACCTACCGCTGTCATATTGGTTTTAATTAACATACGATTTAAATTATATTTGATAAATAGCGTAACTTCCAGTATTTCAAAAGCTGTCTATTATATCATGCCTTTAAAACTATTTTCCAGTTTCAAAAGCATATCTTTCATAGTAATAATGTGATAAGTCACGTGCAGTTCCAAGCTGAATATTATTTGCAAGTATGTTAGTCAGTGTTGGACTCACGGTACAAATTCAGCTCCCATAGTAAACCTATGGAAACACAATGATATAATTGAAAAATAAAATAACTTTAAATTTTTAAATGCTCATGATCAAACCCATATTTATCAGTATAGACCCATTCTTTATACAAGCTTCTGGGTGGAGAACACCATATCTCCCTCGGGTTTTTTAAGACCTACATGTATTTGAAACATGTGTTTTCAATTCTGCACCTAAAGAATCAGGTTTTATTTTCAGTAATGAGTGTTCAAAAGTTATGTCTATAACAGGACTGAAATTCCATCAATTAAAAACTGTCTCTATTTTTTTCAGTTACAAATAGGATAAGCTCTTAAAAGATTCTTTTCACTAAATTTTATTTTTTTATTGTCAACCAATCATGACCAGCCAAACCCATATATACTCTATTTTATCTTCACCCATTTCTAGACTGGTTCCCATTTTTAAATATAATTAGTACCGTGAGTCCTATATCCACCCTTGATTTACCTGACAGACCTTCGTAAAGTAGTAGAATTCATAAATAAACAGTGCGCGTAGTTCTGCTTATCAAACATTACATTAATGAATATTAAATTATATTCGAAATCCATGTATGCCAACATCAGCAATGGTGCATTTCATGCAACATTTAAGTATTTGATCTTCATTTAAGAAAATCAGAAACAAATATTTAAAAATATATGTCTAATCAAGAGTTGCTTTGTTTCCTATCACCATTTATCTCTCTTCAAATTAAGATTGAAATATATAGTCATCCTTGTCATATCATTCATTAAATGAGTGAAGATCAATATGACCATCTATATGTGCATGTATTACTACAAAAAAGGGAGATTTAAATTGCAGAAATTACTTAAAGTTCATCTATATGTGCATGTATTACTACAAAAAAGGGAGATTTAAATTACAGTAATTACTTAAAGTTCATCTATATGTGCATGTATTATTATAAAAAAGGGAGATTTAAATTACAGTAATTACTTAAAATTCATCTATATGTGCATGTATTATTATAAAAAAGGGAGATTTAAATTACAGTAATTACTTAAAGTTCATCTATATGTGCATGTATTACTACAAAAAAGGGAGATTTAAATTACAGTAATTACTTAAAATTCATCTATATGTGCATGTATTATTATAAAAAGGGAGATTTAAATTAAAGTAATTACTTAAAGTTCATCTATATGTGCATGTATTATTATAAAAAGGGAGATTTAAATTACAGTAATTACTTAAAGTTCATCTCTATGTGCATGTATTATTATAAAAAAGGGAGATTTAAATTACAGTAATTACTTAAAATTCATCTCTATGTGCATGTATTACTATAAAAAAGGGAGATTTAAATTACAGAAATTCCTTAAACTTCATCCAGAACACATATAATTGAAAACTAACGTAATTAAAGCATAAGCCAATTAAAATACAAGATATGAAACTCCAAAACATTCACTGCATGAAATTGGTGGAACACAAAATCTTGAGCAGTCATCAGCATAAGCATGGTGGTAGAGACCTAAGTGATCAAATCTGAAACATAATGTTTCAAAACACAGCTAGGAAATTTCAAATTGGTGACCATAATTACTCTATATGGTAAACTGTCTAAATTTTATATATTTGGTTACACAAATATTAACCAATGAGCAAAAAAACCCACCCAGCATAGTCAAATCTATGCACTCTAATCCCACCACCACCACCCTTTCATGACAGCAGTAGACATATCTGAAAGTGTGTTTTAAAATGTCCCACTAAAAATCTTTCTAAGGTAGACAAAAGGTATTTATTTTGTGTATTATCCACAAATTGAACCAGAATTTTGCATCTATAGTAAACTTACTTGTTCATGCCTATGTGGAACCACTGTAAGGCTGTTGTTCTCTATTGGACTCACGGTACTATTTTGGCTCCCATAGTAAACCTATGGAAACATCATTATATTAAAAATTCAATAACTTTAAATTTCAAAATGCTCATAATCAAACCTATGTTTCTCAGTATAGTCCCATTCTTGGTGCAAGCCCCTGTGTGGACAAAACCATATGTCTCGCGACATTTTTTTTTTTATCTATATGTGTTTGAAACATGTGTCTGACCGAGAGCTTCTCAAAAATGAAGCGGATAAATACGCGAGGACAACAACAACATTGCGTGATGTCATGGAGTTCTTCGCACGTGCAAAGGCATTGTTTCTGCTTTGCGTGGAATATTCATTTCTTTGATGGATAATGAACATAAGTTTACAGTCATGAATTTGTATAAGAAAATGTATTTTTCTTTGCTTTCATTAATTTACACACACACACACACACACACACACACACACACACACACACACACACACACACACCTTCCCGGTGCAATTGAGCTAAAAAAAAAAAAAAGATCTGTATTCCCAAGAAGTGGTCTTGCGTATGTAAAATATAAACGCATGCCTTAAAGATGCCGTTGTGAAAAGGCCGGACGGTGATGAAAACGGCGTCTTATCTTGGCAAAATATGAAAGCATTTGGCAACATTCAAGAAGATGTAGAAAGAGAAGACGAAAAACAATATTATTTATCCATAGGGAAAAATGGTAAAGCAATATACCAATGAACTTTCAGAATAAAAAATGTTACATTGCATCTCTATAGACATTTAGGTGGTTGGGGAGGAACACTTTGAAGAAACTGATTCAGAAAAAAAAATTGTATCTTCACTAGCCAATTTAAAGCCCAGAAGTAATAATATTATATTTGTGCTATATGGAGCATTTGATTGACTTTTTACATGACTAATGACTTTTTAAATGACTAATACGACCATTAATATGTCGGCGCCATATTGAGACGTTTATGTAATGACTTCATGTGACAGTAGGTTTAAGATGAAGAATACTATCTGATCTAAACATATATTTTAATATTCTCATAGACAGCATAATATGTCGGTTAGTTATTTAAAAGACACTGGATGAATATTGATCTTCCTTCTTGGCATAATATTTCATTTCTAGAGATTTTGTTCACGATGAATCCAGATTCTTTAATTACGCCAAGATACCTTCATTGAATCAGAATATGTTATATCTTGTGTTTGATCTAGTCTCAACAGAACGTAAATTGTACTAACTCAAGTCATATCGTGACGCACAAGTAAAGTTGATTTATTGACAAATATTATTTGTACATGCGGTGGTAACAATATGGTTGGAAGCCTTTGAAGGCAGAGTTACGTCACCAAAGTCGTACTCAGCCAAATAAGGTACAGAAACGGGGAGAAAAACTGAAATCGTGACAAAATAACAAAAAACAGGAAAATATAAGAGAAATTAACAAAAAGCAAAATGAGATCTTCAAGAATTGGTGGATGGGGGTGGGTGTATATAAATATCTAACAATGCTTGAAAGAATATACATAATAGACTATTTATGGAAGAAAACTTTCAAAAGGTTTTCTATTGTCAGTAACTACCAGATTTCTACAGAATCCCTTGATGAATAACAGACGAACAACACATGTTTGCATATATTATTAGATAATTTTTAGTCACTGCTACCACAGAAAGTCTTAAATCTGTCAATAAAAGCAAACTTGTGTTAGAACAATAATACACACTGCTTATCGTTAATGAAAGATATTTTGATGACCGCAACTCAAAGCATGGACACGTCATAGAATCAAAAGAAAATTATGTTCCATCTCTTCCAAACTTCCATTTCTTAACTTTTTCAGTGACTAGATTGTAATTCTCGAAGACGGAAGAAAAATCTATTTGCCCAATATACACAAATTGCGAAAGCTGTGCTTTCTGTCTAAAGGTGCGATCCCGGAAGTTCACACGCAGTGCAAAAGGAATCAGCAAAAATGATTTATTATTTTCTTTGAGACCACATTCAAACTAAGGAGTAGAAGTTTACAGATTGTTTGCAATTGCTATAAAATGTCGACGGTTTTCCCTGAAACTCTTTTTAAAAAATTGTTTCCTTCAAATAATAACATTTTACAGAGGAAAAAAAACTAACCCTTGAAGAATACAAATGTATAAAACTAACCGGATAAACTGATTTCTTTCTTTGCATGTGGACTTGATGCAATCACTTTTGAATGCGTAACATAAACTGTTGATGAATGCGTGCTTCATCTCAGGAAGCACAAGAACTGCAAAGTATGGGAGTGCTTTTTCGTCGCAATGCTTAATTCCACTTTTATTCGAACCGTCACTTAAGAAAAATAGAGAAGCTGTACATCATTCTAGACATGTGTGCACTTAAATATGTGACGCAAAAAATCTTACGGCCCACAGTTTTTGCTCGATAAAAAACTGGAGCAATAGGAAACGGATAGAAATCCATAATTTTGCTACATCGTTATTACTTGCATACATCCAATCAGAAACCGATATTTCGATTCACTTGTTCGTTCAGTCCACTCACTCGATGTCTGTCCTTTAAGGTCATCTGACTTGAATGATGGACATAATTTCTTCTAGATCGTGATTTATTTGGTAGGGCCTACTCCATAACTAAAATAGCCTGTAAGCCAGGATTTTCTAGGATTAATTTTGAGAAATTATACTATTTAAAGTATATATTAAATAAGAGCAGAATACATGATAAGATATGCACGATTTAGAACTAAATGTAAAATAAGGCTCTAGCCCTTGTTGTTAAAATCATGCATATTCCTTATAGTGCAGATACGGTATTAGCCACGAAACGTTATCTCCATTTCTGTACACACCAGATGTCGCCGTTGTACGGTAGGGCAGTGGTAGAGTTGTTTATATTGTCAAGTGCCCCTTTTATGTTTTTCTTGCCATCGATTGTTATTCTACTTTACGAAAAATGTATAAACTGGTTATATACACATAAATGAAATGTATGACTTTTACAGCTTCCATTTTAATTTAGTATTATATCCATACCTGTTCGGTGTTCTTTGTGTATTTGAAGATGGAAACTTTCCATAGTAGTGACTTTTATTTTTATGAATGTTTGTTTTTAAAGCTCTTGCGTTGAAAGAAAGGCTTCTGAAATTGAAAAACAGTGCGTAAATTGATGAAGTCAAGCATTAAGCTACTCTTCTCTCTCTCTCTCTCTCTCTCTCTCTCTCTCTCTCTCTCTCTCTCTCTCTCTCTCTCTCTCTCTCTCTCTCTGCGTGTCTCTCTCTCTCTCTCTCTCTCTCTCTCTCTTGTTCCTGTTGTGAATGCAAAACTGTACGTTAATGTGCAGTATGACATAGTATTTATATGACTCGTAGCACTAAATCAACTCCCATAGTAAACCCACGGAAACACCATAATAGTAAAATTAAATAACTTTAAATTTCTAAATACGCTGGATCAAACCGACATCTCTCAGTATAGGCACATCCTTGATGCAAGTCTCTGTGTGGACAATGCCATATTGGTCGCGATAATTGTTTTTTCTTATTGTTTCTTATCTACATGTGTATAAAATATGATTTAAATCCGCACCGAAAGGATCACGTGCTACTTTTTTCAATTCCGCGCCTAAATGATCAGGTGCTACTTCCAGTACTCTTCAGCATTAAGTATTCCTAAGTCAAATCTGTAAAAAGACTGAAATTTGCATCAATAGAATATTGTCTCCATTTCTTTCAGTTTTACAAATAGGATAAGCTCTCAAAAGATTCTTTTCGCTAAAGTGTTACTTTTCATTATCAACCAAACATGGCCCTCCAAACCCATATATTGTCTATTTTATGTTGACCCATTTCTAGACTGGTTGCCATTTATCCATACAATTAGTACCGTCAGTCCTATGTCCACCCTTGATTTGTTTTATACACCATTCTCTAGTAGTAGAGTGCCTAAGAAAACAGTGCGGATAGTTCTGCTTGTCAAAGATTACATTAGTGAATATTAAAACATATTGGCAATCCATCTATACCAACATCATCTACGCTGCGTTTTATGCAACGTCTAAGTTCATTTCAGAAAACAAGAATAAAAACTTAAAAAATATTGAAATAAATCTATCTAATCAAGAGCTACTTTGTTTGCTATCACCATTTATATCTCTTGAATTTAAAATTGAAATATATTATCCTCATTGTCATAATATACATCGAATGAGTAAATGGTAAATTTGACCATCTATATGTGCATATATTACTTCAAAACAGGAGATTTAAATGTCAGATATTACTTACTATTCCTCCAGAACACATATCATTTAGAATTAAAGTAAGGTAGGCATAAGCGAATTAAAATACAAAATATGAAGTTCCAAAACATTCATTGAATGGAATTGGTGGGAAACAAAATCATGAGGGAACATCAGCATTTAGCATGGTGATAGAAATCTAACCAATCCAATTTAAGCATATTGTTTCAAAACATATCTAGGAAATACCAACTTGGTGACCACAATTACTCTACAAATGGTAAAATGTTCCAAATGTATATATCTGTTTGCAAGATATTAACCAACGTGCATAACGCCAAATTCAACATAGTCAAATCCAACATTGTCAAATCCACACAATCAACAGCCACAGTTATCATATCTGAAAGTGTGTTTAAATTTGGTAGTTAAAGGTATTCAATTTGCTTGGTATCCACAAACAGAACCAAAGTATTGCATACATAGTGACGTATTTAAAAATGCATATGTGGAACCACTGTATTGTTGTTATTCTCCATAGGACTCTTAGTACTACTTCAACTAATATAGTAAACCATTGAAAAAGCCAATAACTTTACATTTCTAAATACTCATTGACCAGACCGATATATCTCAGTACAGACCCATCCTTGATGCAAGCTTCTATATGGTGGAAACCATATGAGCCGCGGCATTTTTATTTTGATCTACATGTGTTTGAAACACGTGTTTCCGATTCCGCACCTATAAAAAAGGTGCTACTTCCAGTATCGATTGTTCCTGGGTCAAGCCTGTAAAAAAGACTGCAATTGCTTCAATAAAATATTGTCTTTACTTGTTTTCAATTACAATTTGGATAAACTCTCTAAAAATTATTTTTACTATAATTTTACTTTTCATTATCAGCAATCATGGCCCTCCAAACCCGTATATACTGTATTTTATGTTCGCACATTTCTAGACTAGTTCCCATTTTATCCATATAATTAGTACCTTTAGTCATTTATACCCATCTTCCTTTAGGTCAGGAGTAGGGGTGAAACGATTAATCGATATATCGATATATCGATACTTTTTTTCTATATCGATACCCATATCGATACAAGAGGGGAAGAATCGATACAAACCGATACTTACTCTATGCAAGTCACTTTAATCTTCAGCAGTCGTGAATAATTATTAGTCATTTCCCTTTTCATTCTTTAAATTGAGAATTCGTCTGAGACAGCCGTAGCAAGTACACTCATTTCTGTCAGTAACAAAATAAAAGCAATTGACAACACCCACTTGCGTCCTAAAAATTAACACAAGATGACTAACTCACATGGTTCGAAATCTGCCCCCTTCTACCAGCCCAATTCCATGTTAATCGGTTTATCTCGTCTGCATCTTCAGCCACTGATAACATATATCAACAGAAAGAAGACATTGCAGATTTCTTCCCTATATATGATTTAAGTACTTTACTGATGATTTAATAACCGCTTTTACGCGAAATTTATCTGTTGCATCGCATCTTGTCTACTTGGATCGAATTGAAGGCTACACATCCGGTGTGTTACATGCAGTTCTGATTAGTGGTTATTGTTTGTTCAAGTCCAGGGTATAACAATAACCACCAATCATAACTAACTGTTGCGTGTTCACTGCGTGACATACCGGAAATATTGGCATTCAAACTCTATCCAAATAGATACAAAGCAACATAGAAACTTCACACAGATGTGACTATAAATTATGATATGTGTAAAGTACTTAAATCGTACATTGGGAATAAGTTTGGAATATCTCCTGTTACGTTGATGTATGTGAGACCGAACCTGCCGATGGGATAAAAAAAAAAAATAGCACAGAATCGGCAAGAGGGCAGATTCCAAACAGCACGATTTATATTTATAGCCACCTCGTCAATTTGTAGAAAGATAGTGGGTGTTGTCAATAATTTCCTTTTTTACTGACATAAACAAATGTATGTGGCCGCGGCAGTTGATTTGCATCTGCAGAAAGTACCATGTGAAGGATTTGGTTATTAGTCATCTCCGCTCCCACACTCGGATTTGTTCTAGATACGAATTCCCTTGCACAAAGAAATTGCACTGTTTCTTCTGTTTTGAAGATAACACCGTAATCTCTTCAAAATTTAAGTGAAGACATGAAACTGGCAATACGATGTTTTAAAAAAATATGCATTCAATGTAAAACAAGGGGCGTGGTGACCAGGATGAGTCATGCATATGATCGAATGGAGCAGCCTGAAATGCCCTAAAGAGGTAAATAAAAATCACTAACAGCTAGTCTGTTTAGAAGTATTTTTTTTTTTTAAATCTTGTCAAGGATGAGAATGGCATATGAACAGATGATAAGTCTATGTTTGTTTGTAATCTGCATACTGAAAATACACCCAATATGTCAAAAATGGCACCACCCTACCATTGACAGACATTCTAAAGATGAAAAGACCATCAAGTTGATATGTGTATCGATAATGTATCGTATCGTAGTCTGTGTATCGAGAATCGCATCGATGCGTGGCAGAGGTGTATCGTTTCACCCCTAGTGAGCAGGCTAAAACCGTTTTCCAAAATTGAAGAGTAGCTAACTGAAACGAAGCGCATGGCCAGTCGTTTCATGTGATCCACTGGCGTTCTCAGTATAAAAAAAACAGTTTGCAATATGAAATAAGTGCAATTAAATTTTTAATAAAATGAACAACAAAAATGTGATTTTAGTTTGAATTCATTTTGATCAAATTTCGCGAAAAGAATATTTTTTTGCAACCATACAGCTGTAATTTGATGAAAGGAATAATTATGACAAAAATCGAAAGAAAAGGAATTGTTTATTTGAAGAAATAATAATAATAATAATAATAATAATAATAATAAAAGATCGTGACCAAAATATAATCAGCATCACCTGTATACACCTGGATTAGCTCGACTATTGAGCTCTTCAATAGACATTTATCATTGACATCTCTGATTAGAAACCAACAACTCTCTTGATCAGTCTGGGATATTTGATATAAATAATGGATGTTGGTGTATATTAATAGGTTAATATAGGATACTACTCTAAGTCAGTCAGATATAACGTTAAGAGTAAGTAAGTATTTTTAAAAAAGTCAATAAGAAAGGAAGGGAGTAGGCACAGGGAGCTAGATAAAACAGTGGTATCTAGTCCCCTTTTAGGCAGAGTAGTACATGTAGTGTTAAAGATTTTGTAGTAGAAATAGTAGTGGTAGTAATGGTGGTGGTGGTGGAAGTGGTAGTAATAATAACACGATGAGTTGTTTTATATCGTTGTTATATTGTTGGTTGTTATAGTAGTACTGTGGTGCATTAGTGGTATGACTATATAGTAGTAGTAGTAGTAGTTGACGAAGAGGGAAGTAGGAAGAGGATGAGGAGTTGTTTTTTGTCGTTCTTGTTTTAATAGTAGCAATAGTTGTCAAAGCAGTAGTAGAAGTACGTGTTGCATTAGTAGTAGTAGTAGTAGTAGTAGAAGAAGAAGAAGAAGAAGAAGAAGAAAAAGAAGAAGAAGATGATGATGATGATGATGATGACGCCGACGACGACGACAATGACGGCAAATGTAATCTTTAAAAGGTAATGGAAACATTGTACAAAAACTAAGAACATCATTTTTTGGGAACAGAATAAATTTGTAACATACATAACGCAATTTATCCTATGTTGGCGCTAGCAATTACCAAAATTTTCAGATGTCAATTCATTTCAATAAAAACAACGTGTCTGGCAATTTAAAATGTAGGGGGTTTTGTTCTGATTTCTGCAGAAGTTTTGCTTTCAAGTCGCTGCTGACGTCTGCTAGAATAACGTATTTCTGAGGCTGCATAACAAAAATTCAGATAAAGAAAGGTATTATGAGAGAAAATACGAGCTAATAATGGGTAATGACTCAAGCTGAATAGGCGCAGATCCGGAACGGAAATTTCCAAAATAATCGAACATGTGATTATGTTTTGGTGAATTTGGCCATCACTTTCGAAATTCTAAGTGCAATTAAATTTTAAATAAAATGAACAACAAAAATGTGATTTCATATATCAGCTTTTTTTTTCTTTTTATTTTTTTCGCTTTTTACCTCAGTCGTTATTATCTTATCCATTTCATCGGCAGCGTTGAAACAATTATCTTGATCATGATATTATTAATGTATGAATGTAATGATTGAATGTACTGTGCACAAATTTTATGGACTCTACAACTGTAACTAGAATACGCTAAAGTTGAATCATGCTCAAGAATTATAAACACATCAATGTGCAATGCATATGCATATGCAACGTCGCACCATAATTTCTGTACATTGTGTTTTAACGACTGTATGTTTTCCGGAAGTTGAAATTTTCACATTTGAATTTGACTCTCACTATTCTTTTTACAGAGTAAAATAAGCTACGTTTTATATTGGAAACCAATTGATATGTTGCTGAATTTAATTTCTTGGTGATTCATTTCTGCATAGGCACTGTTTCAAAGATGGTGTAAGAAAGAAACTGTATGGTTATTTGAGAGACACTATATTGGATTTGCGATTCACTTACGATCGGTGATCACAAAAAGACAGCTTCGCTTAAGAACCACAACCTCCGGAAAAACATACAGTAATGTTACTACAGTGTTTCGTTGATGACGCAAATCCATGTTATGAATATAAATTATGCATAGGCGAAGCTTATTTTAACTGTCGTTATTGTTGCTCTGGGAAACAGAAGCTTTTAAAGATTCCATTCACTTGCGGTGTATCCCAGGCCCCAGTGGAAATGAACATGTTTACATAAGTACGATCCTTTAGTGCAAACCAAAGCATAGATCTTGACCTTAAGCAAAGACTCATCAACCTAGTGTGTTGTCTCACACCTCATAGATTTCCTCTTTACCTTTATCATATAGCATTTTATTTAATAATGTATATCATTGGGGATTCAAAAATTATGTATAAATTTAAATTGCAAATACATCGAAAGTCATTCAAATAAGTAGTAAAAAAATTATAAGTCAAAATGCAAACATGACTAATATTGTATTTTAAACGATCCCCTCTCCCCCGCCTACAAAGTCCTCTTTCCCACTCACTTTCCACTCACCATACCCTGCCTCTCCTTGAACGATACTGAATTTGGCTGATATTTATACGCTAAAAAAAAACTTCCTGTTTAAAGTAATTGTGATTTTTGAAAAAATGGATTATACTTAACTTAACATTCTCCAAGATATATGTTCAAAATAAATGAGTACTATTTCTTGGCAGCCACGTTTTGTTCAACCCAGAAGTAAAAACTTTATTGATGTGAAAGACAATGCACGCTACTCTCAACTATTGATTCTTTTTGTTCAACCATCTCCATGTTCTAATTCCCTCTCCTTCCAGAATGAGACTAAAGTTCCAGTCCACGATCCCAATGCAGATCTGTAAATCGCCCCCAAGGTATGAAGTATTTGTCTTGCAATGATTCAATGAATATGCTGGACATTACGCCCGATCGGACGGATGGTGTAACATAGACGGTCACCTCACCATTTTCTTCGAAAAGCCAGAGACAAATTAACACAAACTTGTATTTAGCTGGTCAAGACAAGCTAACATATTTTTCATGAGGAAGTTAAATGTAGCTAAATGTAGCTGTAATGACAGCTAAACCGTTATTTGCAGATGAATACAGCGAGGCCTAAATAAATATCTTCCTTTGTTCAGTATTACATTTTGTATTGTGTGTGTGTGTGTGTGTGTGTGTGTGTGTGTGTGTGTGTGTGTGTGTGTGACAGCCAGACAGACAGACTTGGCCCAAAGAATACCAAACAGTCTCCCACTCGAACTCGGTCTCAAATTACAACTCTGACGTCTGAATGGCTAACGTCAAAATCACTAGCCAATCACACGTATGATTGACTAACTCAGATCACTGGCCAATCAGATGTCTGATTAGCTAACGTCAAATCACTGGCCAATCAGACGGTTGAATTTGGAATTAAGTCTGAATTTGAGTGTGAGAATGGTTTGTAATCGAGAGCGTTGAAGCAAACTGCAAGTAATTTAAGATGAAAATGAGGGGCAAGAGGAGTGTGCAAATTAGATACTAGAAACAGAAACAACTCACTGTTTTGATGGAGGTTTTCCAAGAATATGAAAGATCGTTTCACTTTGTTTTCTTCTTCTTCCTCAATTTCATTTAAAATGGGATCGGTTTAAAGCGTCTAAGATACATTTGACCTACATTCGAGTTAAAAAGTGTTATCAACGTTCAGATTCTCAATTATCACTTTTATATATTAAAGTCCACGTAAAATAAACAAGTGTAGCCCCGCTAAGCGTCACCCACATCGTCGTGTTGCCCGCTAAACTAGCGTTTGCAGATGTAACCATTAGGTGTCACCCGTGAACACAGGGCGTTTCAGTCAAAACTGCTAGTGTAACCTCTCGAATGGGTAACACGCAGCGTTGATCGTGTTAATTCGATGTGCATATATATGAATCCCATTTAAATAATTCAATATTTTAAACATATAATAGTATTATAGACATGTATCGTTTGTACAACGTGGTTAAATTTGATCACGTACAGATCTAGGATTATTTTTTTTTCCAAAGGAGGTGGAAAATCAAAGTTTAATAGGGGTGCTTTATTTTTTCTAAAAATCGATACACGTTTCTACGGAAGGATGGAAGAAACATCGGTAAAAAAAAATATTAGAGTAATATTTTTTTTTACCTATGTCCCTTCCATGATTCTGTATATTTCTGTTTATGATAAAAGCACAATATTTACCTTTTAAATAGGGGTGAGAGGTTCAGTCGAACCCAGACAAGTCCAGCTTAATCCACCCATGTATGTTGTAGTGTTTACACATATTTACTTTGATAAGGCGTGTGTAATCAGAAATTGTATTCGGCAAAAATAACGAATCGTATCTATTGGTGCAACCAACACTTGAATGATTTTTTTTTTTTTTTTATCATAACTAGGAAAACCAAACACAATCGAACAGCAATATAGAGATGAACCAATTTTCCAGTCCAAGACCCCCCCCCATTCTATGCGTCATTCCATTCCAAGCCCGAAAACACACCCCATTCTATGCGTCTTTCCGTCACGTTCCTGTTTGTTAATGCATGACAAACTCTTTCTAAACTTTTATTTATTCTCATTACAAAAATGGAAATAATGTTTCATACAGGATATTATTTACGCTTAAATTCCGTTTGTTTTCTTTCTTTAGCTCACTTAGTTGAAACGTATATGAGCTTTTGTAATCGACCCTGGGTCTCCATCTATGTATTAGAAAGCACAGAGTTTTACTAAATCCAAGAAACAGGAAGTCATACCCATTTAGTGGGCCTCGAATATGCACAACGTCAACGCTTAGTGTTACTTGGTGAACGCTAGGTGGTGCAATTGCCACGTTTAGTGTTACGTGGTGAACGCTAGGTGGTACAGTTGCCACGCTTAGTGTTACTTGGTGAACGCAGGGTGGTGCAGTTGCCACGCTTAGTGTTACTTGGTGAACGCTAGGTGGTACAGTTGCCACGCTTAGTGTTACTTGGTCAACGCTAGGTGGTGCAGTTGCCACGCTTAGTGTTACCCATCAGTGAGATTTAACCTAGCGCTACTTATGTGACGCCTAATGTTCACTAGTGACGCTAACGCTACAGTTGCAACCGCTAGTGTAAACTAAGCTGCGTGATGACACTAATCGGAACGAGAAACCAAGGTGTGTTTAACTATCTCTGGTAAAACTTAAATATATCTTTAAAAACATTAAACACTTCAAACTCCTTTAAAAAATTAATTTAAAATAATATCGAATGCATTGGAACGTTAGTTTGTGTGGGAAGATCGGTCAGTTAAGTGCAAAATAATAAAATATGTCCTAAATATATCATATACATTCATGAATTAAATTTGGTAAATAAGCCAAAATATGTGACATTTCCAAAGTCTCCTTTTACATAGAACAAAAAACCGGAAATTGTTTACATATATGCACACTTATTCATATCATTCTTTCAGACACCTGATCGTTATCAAAATTTACTTACCTATAAGATGAAATGGTTCTCCATTACAAACACGTTGACACGGATATGCTTGTAGGGGGTTACGTTTCGGTTGGTATAGAGTGAATGACGTCAATTAAATAACAAATGGGCTTATATTATCTATTATTGCATTTTAACATGCTCATTGAATTCAAATTTAGATTATTTACTAAATATAAAATGATATTAGCCTCTGATAGATTTCAAAATATCATGGTAGCCCGGCGAGGTAGTAACACATGAACATGGCTGCCGATCTTAAATTCGATGTATGAAGGAAGGCAATTTTTTATGAAACTCTTTGCTTCATTACTTCCCTTTTTACTTATTAACATTCATTTATAATTGATCTGCTTTTTTCACTAGATGTGTGTTAATGTTTTGAAAAACATGTAGAACGACTGGTGACATCGTCTAATAATCAAATGGACTGCCCAAATTGGAAGTATGGTAGTATAGTCCACTCCTGATAGCTCCTGGACTCTGGACACAATATTTATCTGTATATCTTTCTCACGTTGTTGATATAAAGATAGTCAAAATACGTTTTTGAAATCCACACTTTCTAAAATTTAGAGTCTAGTTACTTAAATAGACAGGGATTAAAACCTCTGTATGGTTCATTATGTAGAACGCCTATGGTCTTTATCAGCCTAAGTTCGTGATGAAAATCACGTGATTATATATATATATATATATATATATATATATATATATATATATATATATATATATATATATATATATATATATATATATATATATATATATAGATTACTAACATCACTATCATCATCGATGCCAGTCATAAAGGGAGAAAAAAAAAGGTTTTTTTTTTTTTAAGGAAAACCTTATTTTCGTCGTCGGCTATGTTAAAAATGCTGAATGTAAAGTCTATTTTTGGCTGCATATAATAGATGGTTGTTGATAGAATATGGTCATTATGAGAGCTTGTAGACAATAAATTCTTCAGCGCCGCAATTTATTCTATGACTAGTTATAGCTACAAATTAATGTCATTGTAATGACATTCCAGCGATTTTGGGAATAATGAAGCTTCACATCCTCCAATACTAAGAGTTATAATGACAATATTAGTTGTCGTATGATCAGATGCTAAATGCATTCATGGTATCAGACAGGAGGCTATGCAAACATTCCATTTCTGTAGTAAACAGAGTAGCTGTGTCAAATATATCAAGGTCAGTAAAGTCCGGTATGACAAAAATGAGACAAGTGAAATAATGTTGGGATGCGGATGAACTACAGGGTTGCATAAGGGCGTATGTAAACAGGGGCAGAGGCGAAGGGGGGTGGGGTGGAGATGCGGAGCTTGTTTACGCCCACCCTACCCACCCCCCTTTGCACTTTACGTCCCCTAAGCGATATTTATAGATCCGCCACTGGTAACTACGTGTATTTACTTTTATTTTGTAAAAAAAATATTCAGCTATGTGTGGAGAGAGAAAAAGAGAGACGGGCACATAGACAAAAACGTGGGAAAACAGACAAGGGCAAATAGAACGTTCTTAGAAATTGAGAAAAACAAACAAATACAAGAAATTCGGATCACCCCCCGCCGCCAATTTTTTTTTTTTTTTTTTTTTTTTTTTTTTGTTGAGACTCAGCACACTATGACTTCTGCGTCACCCCCCTCTCTCTCTCTCTCTCTCGTTATATAATGCTGTATATATATATATATATATATATATATATATATATATATATATATATATATATATATATATATATTACGTACATATTAGATGTCATTGTGCCTAAGAAATAAATATACGTTTGTACGGTGTCTTTGCGCGCTTTTTACACTTGAACACAGATGAGGAGATACATGAGTGCACGGTGAGGTCAAAAAACAGTCATGGTTGAATACATACGTTAGACAGTATGCCCATTCAGCTGTTTCGTTATTTGGATATAGACTGTATCACTAACGAGTAATTCTCTCCCGGAAAAAAAGACATAATGACAGATAATGAGAGGCAGTAGGCAGACAGTCAGACAAAACAGACCAGAAGGAAAGAGTGGGTGATACACAACAAAAATTATTAAATTTTTTGCAATCTTTTATACAAATATCTTCCAAGCATTCAATAAATCATCACATTACAATTTCTCAATAAATAAACAAATAAACTCTGCAACACCTAGCAAGCAAGTGTACATATTACAACCAATAAAATAAGAGACGGTATAAATTATGGTGCTCTTTTCTTGTGTCCTTCAAATACAATGTTTGTGTTTTCTTGTGTCCTTCAAATACAATGTTTGTGTTTTCTTGTGTCCTTCAAATACAATCCTTGTGTCTAACAAAATGACTAAAATGTGTGTCTCATTTTCTGTTTGGATCCCCAAAGTTCTGACACTTTGAAAATAACTGTCATACCTGCTCATAACAACACTCCGCATTACAGTACACACATTTCTAAGTTTGATATGGCTCGTTTTATCGTATACACAAAAACTTGTTTTAGTTTGCCGTTGTATCGATTTCATGGCAGGTGCGCTGGCCCATACATTAGTTGGGCGTAGTGAGTAAGTGTGTGCCATAATACTATTCTCAGCCGTTTCCTAGCCCCGGTGTGGCCTGCAAAGGTGAAACAATTCACAGATGATGCATCGATACTTTTACCGTTTCGATACTAAAGATGGAAAATCGATTCAAAACTATATGTACCTAATAAAAAATTACTTTGAATCTTCAATAGTGATGAATATCTATTAGACTTTGCATCTTTATTCTTTACGTGGATCGATATGTACCGTAACCGCAGTGTATCGTAATACATGTCAATACGTGGCATAAACGTGTCGTTTCACCCCTAATGGCCTGAAAGCAATCGTTGCTGTTGACTCTTAATATCTCTACCTTTAACATGACAGTTGGTACACACAACACCCACACTGACGTGGCGAGTCATACAAGTTCCAAAAATAAACAAAAGTTCAAGGTTGTTAGAAATCAGAGTTAAATGTAAACGTCTTGAACAGGATTTCACAATAAATTGAATTCATATTCATATTCCGATTATCGTGAAAAATAGTAATGTCTGAGATTTTTACATTGTATAAAATGAAAAATTAAACTGGTGGCTTGTAACATTTATGCGATCAGCAATTTGTGAATTTTCGACCGCTTATTACAGATAAATATAACATATGCCCTACCTCATATTTATAGCCCTGTGAAGTTCTGTAAAGAACGTATATTTCGCCCTCAAGAATTGCAATCCTTAAAAGTTTTTTTCTTCAAACCTTATCACTCGCCGCCCTGTCGTCTTTACATGCCGCCATTGTTAGCAGACTAGTACAAAATCACCAAAAAGGCAAAAAATCATGCCTTCAAAATGGAATGGGAATTCTATCAAGATCTGTTGCCAACCTTGTCATGCGGAACGCTTCATTCTCCTTCCTCTGATTCAGACTCTTCTGCTAACGTAGGCATTAATAGGGTCCTCGGTATTACGGGTAAAAATGATGGTGAAATGGAATATTTTGGGTGGGGTGTTGGAAGAACATTTGGTTGCAATGCATCTATCCAGTCTTGTACTTCCGATTTTGTTCTACATTCAAATATCAAACCGTTGCCTTCAAAATTATTTAATGTCACTCTCAACTGGTTTTCTTTATGTTCACATTTACACACTGTGCAGTTCTTCAGACTGATGTATCCTGACTGAGCTGAGAATTTCTGGTCTTTATAAATCACAGCATAGTGCTCAAAAGAGCTTCTGTACACACGGACGAACACATGTGCCTTTTTGGTTTTCCCTCCACACCGCTGTACCAAACATAAACTGCCAGATTTTACTTCTGAACTTTCCCGGGGTTTGTTAAAAGAGTTCACATTGCCGCAGAGCATTGTAGCCATTCCAACCATTGTCTTCATGTTTATGGTCACCTTTGTTTGTGGGAATCTTAAAACGTACAGTTTATGAATCCGTGTTGAAAGTCTTTTGTCTTCTGTGAAAAATATTCCAAAGCGTGATAAATTCAACCACTCACTGTATTGACTTTCACGGTAGTAGTACTGTGTATTATATAGCTTTTCCACATTCAGCATTTGCCAGCTTTCGACGGGACCATAGTTTATTTACAGTAAATAGGCCGCGTGTTTGCTTATATAGCTACGTACCGGTAACCCCCGTCACATGACTAACCAGACGATGATATCATGCGAAAGTGGGGCAACTGGTAAAGCAATCAGACATGTCATTTCTAACAGCCAATAGAACTTGTTGTTTTGATTCAAGCAAGCAGTTGATTCAATAACTTGTCGTCAAGAGCTCTCGATATGAGATCCTTTGCAGTAAAATTACTACAGGTAAAATTTAGAGGATTTGCCTGTTGGAAAGGAATCGTAGTGTTTTATTAGACTATACTGTATCGTGAAGCAGTACAATCTGATAAAGCAATACACTGTTAACAACATTTTCGTTTGAATCCTGATTAATCTTTTTCTAAAACATAACTTCAAAACACATGTATCCCAGGCAATCACCCTGTTATGAGCAGGGTCAGACTGGCAGCCTAGGGGCCACTCGGGAACCCTATGATCCAGTACGACCCTGGCGAGGAGTGGCCGTAAACTAAGACTTTTACAAGATACTTGAATGTATTAAGACCATCAACGATAATATAAATGTGTTTGACACAGGTGGTTTTTGGGTAGAAGTGGAGTAATTAATAGGTAGAGTATGTAAGATCAGCATCTCTGCAAGAAGATAGCTATAACAGATCCGCAGATTGGTAAAAATTTCTGACGCATTCAGTGGCCGGGGGGGGGGGGGGGCGCTGTCTGGAGCTTTTTTTTTTTTTTTTTTTTAGCTGTAACCAGGGCGTAGATGGGGGAGGGGAGTTGGAGGTTGCAACTGACATAAAAACTGTTCTCTGAGGGCAAGTAGGGGCGCCACTAAAGAGCATTGCCCCCGGGCGCCTCGAACCCACACGTCGCCCCTGGACGCATTTGCTTGTACAAAATTAAAAATTGTCAATCAAATACATGTATACATTGTTGAATTTGCATTCCTCTCATATTTAGCCGAAAGTAAGTTAATTAAGTATAATTAGTTTCGACAATATTTGTTCAAGAAAACATCTTCACGTATAATTTAAAACAATGCAGTATTTGTGTATTCAGTAGAAAGCTGAAAGCTTATTAAATATATAATTAATTTAACGCATTTCTTACAAGGAACATTTCTGAAAACCTAGACAAAATTATCTAATATCTTTAATTTTTGGTATGAAGTTGAAGCTGCGTCAGTTAATAATGATTTTCGTGGCATCTTGTTATTACGTTATTAGACATAGCTTGAGAACATAAATGTATATAAATGACACTAAAAGAACCCACGTATGTCCTCTGCAATTTCTTTATGCTGAAGTCAAAGATTAAATGAGCTCGTGACATCAAAAACTAAATAAAAGCTGGTGTCCTTACATTTAGTCAGGTTTTCTTGCAATTATTCGGCACACACATATTTGGACATAAGATAGCACACAATCATTTGTCCCTATCCTAATTTCACAGTGAAACTGAGAAAACTTTAAATGAAAACACTTTTTAACAAAAATCTATATAATTCTATTATGTCTGGTTATCAGCCATTGTATTCCCAAATGTAAAGAATCCTATTTTGATCTGTCTTAATATATCTTTCATGACTACATTTATCCCTTTCGGCTTGAGCATTTCCCCATAACCAGTTGAAAAGAAGGTAAATCATTTAAATTGATCTAATGTAATTATCCTTGTTTGCAAAGATGAAAGGTGTATCAAACAATAGGGTTTCGAGCTGTATAGGCGGTGATGTCCTCCGTTACTTTATTTACCAACTTCCTGAGTAAATAATTACCTGAAAAAGACTTACTCTAAGGAAAATGTAACAGTGACTATGATGATATCAGAATAAATTGTATCCTGTCTTCTGGCTTTGAAACACGAAGATTCTAATCACTAATCCTAAAATAGAAGTCATGGTCGTATTTCGAGGTTTCCCCACCTACACCCCCTCTCTCTCTCTCTTTCTCATGGACTCTGGTGCGTAGCACCATTTTTCACGACCTATATGACCGACGAAACAATCGCCAACAACACGACTTTTGACGTCAGTACACGACGTAACATGTACTACTCCCCCTCCTCCCACTCTTTTTACTGTTGTTGTTGTTGTCTTGGATTATTTATGATGATGATTATGATCACGATGATGAGAAGAAGAAGAAGAAGAAGAAGAAGAAGAAGAAATGCAACCATGCGAAATGTCCCAACGCTTTTCGAAGTTAACTAAATTTCCTACCCAAAGTCCCCACCCGGAGAACACGAAACGTGTTACAGCTGTATGTCTTTCCTGCATATTTACACAATAATCATGTCTAAAAGTATGAAGTCTCTATGATAAACGGTGGCGGAGGAGTTGCAAGATACTACGCAGCAATCATCGCACTCAAAGACAGGTAGTATAAGAAATTTATAAGGCTATTCCTTACCAAAAAAAATCATACGGGTGGGGGTGGATTGGGTATAAATAATATGTTACTTTGCGTGCGGGACTGAAGCTTTGCATTAAACTTCCTCTTATTACGAATTACATATTGGCGAGTCTGATTCTCCGGTTAAGGGGGTATGATACAAATAGTTTTTGTATTACGTGAAGATATCTTGAAATCAAATATGAATTTCCATAACCATCTCCCTCAAGTGGTGGATACAGAAAGATATGTAATTGGTTGATTACGGTGTATCCCATGGGAAAACCAGGTCAACCGAAATGATGAAAGGAAAGAAAAGTTGAACCAACGCCCACCCCCAACCACCACCCGCAGCTACCCGGGTAAATCCACCACTAAATTCATCCGTTTTATACTGAAAGACAATTAATATTGCTCCTGTTTTCCATTTATGCTTTTCTACCTGTACAGGTGGGAGAACTGCATGCCTGTACGCATAGAGTTTAATGGTACATCAGCCCAATTATGACTACATAGTGCAAAGTAAATAATATAAATAAAAATGCTAAAGTTGAAAAATTTATACAAAAGGTAAAGAGGTAAAAATTCTTAAAAAGTACGCAGAATAAAATAGAAAGGTAAAATAGAAAGTTCAAGATTACCTCTGGTGACAAATCATCAGAAAGCTTCTTTGTCACAGCTGAACCAATGTATATATATATATATATATATATATATATATATATATATATATATATATATATATATATATATATATATATATATATATATATATATATATATATATATATATATATTCATACAGGTTAGAGAATTTTAACCCCCGGAACCGGGTTCGAATCTCCATAGAGTACGAATTAAAATTCTCTAACCTGTATGATAATATTATTTATTCATATTTAAACAATCTGTTTATGTTATTAAGAGCATTCTCCTGTAGGATCTAGGGATCCAGGGATAGCACTTTCCGCTCTGTTGGTGTATATTTGTTTTTCTCTCTCTCTCTCTCTCTCTCTCTCTCTCTCTCTCTCTCTCTCTCTCTCTCTCTCTCTATATATATATATATATATATATATATATATATATATATATATATATGTATACATAGGTACATACATACAATGACGGACAGACAGACAAGTCATGACGTGTAATGGCATGTTCAGTCGATAATACTTTTCATATTCTTTTCATTTATACGTAGAAGCAATACATCATTTTAAAGTAAATTCCATGTTAAACTTCCACCACAGTATTGGGTTAAACGAACGTCATAGTACAGAGAGAGAGAGAGAGAGAGAGAGAGAGAGAGAGAGAGAGAGAGAGAGAGAGAGAGAGAGAGAGAGAGAGAGAGAGAGAGAGAATATCAGCATTTTTTAAAGCACGCTATTTGGTACTATTGTTATACTTGCAAAAAAGAATCAAGTCATCAAGGTACCTGTAAAATACTTGCATGACAAACACCACTAAATTCCGTATGAGGCGACCCATTATATACCTATGAGTAATAAACGTGACATAAAATTTTATCCCATCGATGTATAACTAATTTTGTAGCTCGTGTAGCCTATTGCTGGCCCATCCATGGATTTTTTTTTTTTATTATTTTTTTTTTTTTTTTTTTGTATTAAGCGGTGATCGTCATCTTATAGGTGTCAGTTGAACATTTAAACCTCGGAAATTAGTGTCCTTTCGAAATTTATTTGAATATCATGGACAGGGTATTTGGTGAGAGTTTTTTTTTTTTTTAAGATAAAATTTTTCTAGGTAATTTTGAGGTAGACAGGGCATCATAACTTTAATTTATATCCACCGCTCTCGAAGAAAAAGAGTAGGGACCAAGTGATACGGTTGGTCTGTCCGTGCGTGCGTTACTGCGTGAATTGGTAATGTCGAGCAACTCCTACGACAGAGTGTAAAACAGGGTCTATACAGTTTTAAGATGTGTGTACCGTTTATATTCGCGTATAAGTCGGGTCCAATTGCAAACAACAAAGACCCTGATCTGCCGTCGCATAATGCTCCGGTAGATCAGGGTCTATGTTGTTTGTTCTGCTGATTAGTCCTTGCATTATGCGACGGCAGATGTGGGTCTATGCTGTTTGCAGTTGGTATCAGTTTATATGCGAGTATATACGGTAAGTGGTTTGCAGATGTGCACATGGGTTTTGTTCCACCTTCTTTTTTGTTCTTCACCCACCCACCCCGAACCTCAGCCCAGCCGATGGGTGTGGATTGGGGTTGGGCTAGGCGGGAGTGTTTACGAAGGGAAAGTTATGAGCCAAAACTAAAAACTTAGGACATTGCGAGGACATGCTACTGTGCTACATGTATCTAGTTTCGGATGCAAGTTAGTGTATACAGAATTAGGCATGATACCTAAAGACGAACAATTTAATGACGTTGTAAATCCAAGGAAGAAAGTTCCTCTTTGAAACCGCTGAATAAAAACGTGTTCAAATTCAGTTGTAACTAGTAAGTATACGGCTGCACGTATGCTTCTTGTTAATAAAATTCAATATAATATAATAAATTTCCAATGAAATGAACTATCCCCGATTTATGTAATCGGGCGTCTCCTATTTTCCTAACATGTTTTTCTCGTTCTGCATGAATATGTTCTGTTTGACAAGTATTGTATAATACCATTTAGCTTAATTGACTAGGAGCGGTGCCGACAGCATAATTTTTGATAAAGGAAAATAAACTAATCTTTCGATCCGTAATACTGGCCCCAGTTACAGGTCATTATTATCAAAAAATATAATTTATCATTAATGTAATTATTCGAGGATGCTAGAGCGTCCACTTTATTAGGTTTTTTTTTTTTTTTTTTTTTTTTTTTCTTGCTGTTTTTTTGTTTTTTTTAACATGCGAGTATTTTGGGTCGGCTTCTATTTCTTGAAGTAAAAAAAATACTTCCCAGTTAGACTGTCTTTCTCAGAGGTATAAATAAAGGTTTAGCATAATAGGATATTAGTGTACCGGGCACGTACGATGTGAATTGAATTTAGTGTGACTGCAAAAAATTGGACTGTGTCCCAACATGAAACACAAAATTATGTTGTAATTGGAGAATAGTGTACCCGGCTGTCACGAAGTAACAACAGCAATATACACAACAGGTATCTATTTTTATCGATGATATCAAGTCCCCTTTCCATTTTCTGTGCATGGTTAGTGGCGAGGACAAAATTGGAGTGGGGTTTGGTATCGCTGAGGGGGGGGGGGGGGCGGGTTGGCGGATACGTAGAAAACTGCAGTTTTAAAGCAAAATGCATACTCTAGGAAAGGAAGCTAACCATAATTTCCTTCAAATAGATTGATCTCATTTGCTCTTTGGACCCCCTTCTTAAGTCAGACGTTGATTTTATAGAGTCTGCGCAAATACCTCTGATACTTAAGAGGGTCGGCTCAAATCAGATTTGTGCACATTTTCATAATTAATACTAGCAGCTAATAGTAGGGGCGACGCTTCAAGGAGCACTGTTACATACATTCTGTAGCGTACTAACGGGGGGGGGGGGGGCCGGGCGCCAAAGGTCTTGGGGCGCAAAAACAATTGATAAAGTTCGGGCTTCGTATTTGGGCCATCATCGTCGCCCCGGGCGCCATTTACCCTTATTACGCCACTGCGTACATTCATAACTTTTGCTTTACATTTGTTTTGCTTTTGCTTGATGCGACATGTCGAAAATTCAAAATTGTAAATAGGCTGAAAATCGCAATTAAAGAAGGTCAAGCTTAGAAGTACGTCGGGATTTCCCTCTCTAAAAATAGAGAATGACGAAGAGTTAGTTATATAGTCAGTCACGTGATACTCAAAACGTAGTCTGAAATCCACCTAGCAGGTAGACCAAGCGAGAGTATGCTATGTTGCTTTCACATTAATGTCTGTGGTAATAAAAGATCATTTACTGCTGTCGCCCATTAAGATAAAGTGGTTTTAATGCACAGAGATGTATTCTCCTAGGAATAATGCAGTTTTGATCCGCTATTTCAGACTAATTGATAAAGTAAGTCATTTGTTTATAATGATATCATGAAGATCATTTTAATGTCTTACCGAGTGAAACCACTAGTTCCCAAATAGAAGCCATGGTCGTGTTTCTAGGTGCCACCCCCATCTCTCTCTCTCTCTCTCTCTCTCTCTCTCTCTCTCTCTCTCTCTCTCTCTCTCTCTCTCTCTCTCTCTCTCTCTCTCTCTCTCTGTAATTAGATATATCCAGAGGTCATAACTGCTCTGGAAAAGTACGCAAGACACTCTTTATCGCTTGTAACTCAGTTTCATGACACCACTGAATGTATGGTCATGCAAATTTCATGTGTGCTTTCACATTTATCTCTTACGTTAACCCCCATAAAAAATAAATAGTGGCTGTAATGGCCAACTATTATGTTTGTTGTTTTTTCTTTTGTACTGTACAGGCGAAGTGGGCGAGATATATCAATTAACAGAATTTCCTGTCAGTTCATTCTTAGCACAGAGCTTCAAATTTGTATCAAATTAATAGCATGAAAGAAGAGAAAATATCTTTCATTTTGGTTTGATTTTATACATGGGAAATACAGTAAAAACTGTTTCATGCAATATTTCACTCGCATCCTCAAAAGTACCAATTTGACTTTACTTCGTCTATCAAGGTGTTTTCATATATATATATATATATATATATATATATATATATATATATATATATATATATATATATATATATAATTACAATTGTAGATAGATAGATGAGAAGGTATTTACGTTTGCAGTTAGGAATGTAGTTTAATTGAGAATGATAAATGATTGATGAAAGACAGACAGACAAAAAAATATGTTTTAAAGCTCCCCGTATCTTTCAGATGGTACAAATCAATTTTATCAACTAATTCTTGAAGCAATTTGCCAGTATACACCCTACATGACAGAAGTCTAGTCGAAATGGATGGAGTAGTTTAGAGATCAAAGCTGATAGGTAAGATATCAAGTAGAAAATCATAACAAGAAACAAAATACAATAAAAAGAGGATATACAGTAAGCCTGCAAAATTTCCATTAAATTGGATATACAGCCAGAATCTGAGATGACTGCAACCTTTTTGAGCCGTGTGCCCCTTGCTGAGTTATAGTTACATTTAAATCGAATACAATGCCAATGCGTAAACAACATGTGGGCAAGAGGTGAAACGAGATCTTTCAGTACAAAAACCGCCTTGTTAGTATGTTTCGATCTTATCACATGGCAAGGAGCACTTGGTACGAAGCAGTAAGTGGTCGGCAAGAGAAAAAATAATGGCACTGTTTTTGAACCATAATTTGGAAAGCTAATTTAATAGCAAGAGGAGCAAGTGTATTCCATTTCAGGACCTCCTTGATCAATTAGATACTTGAATCAGAAGTAAAGATCACTCTGGACAATTAGTAAATTACCACTGTTAATAACCAATATAATAGAGGCCTCGCCCCATATTTGTCTTGAATAAACGTTAATAATGATTTACTACAAAAAAGTGCTCAATATCCTTACTACTCTAAAAAATTACTCTACTAGTCAGACTTGATGGTATTATTTCACAAATTGAGAAATTACTCGACTAGACAAATGTGAGGATATTAAACAATAACAAAAATAATCACTAGACCAGGTGGACTAAGCAGAAAATCAGCACAGAAAACAACAGTGAAAGCATTGGAAAGAACGCTTGATCACATGTCTTCTACTAGTATACAGGTAAACTAAAGTCGCATAGCGTACATGTAAAACTTTATAATATTTTGTTATTTTTGTTTTTTTACGGTGTTAGCAATTGGGGCCGTTTGGTCTAGACGTAACGCGTTGAATTACAGATCGAAAAGGGTTGTGGTTCGTAACTTGGCAGAGGTGAAAACTGTTGACATAATATATCTTGAAAATTGTGTATTGGAAAATTAGGATAGGAAAAATTTACATCGTTGACGAATTTCACTAAACTACACATAAAACGGTGACATATTTCCAGTTTCATCAGACAGTTAAGATGTGTGCCGATAAAACTATGACTAATTTCCGGATTCATTCAACTAGTAAATGATAACGCATGTGCAAACATAAAACAGTGACGTAAAATACTTAGTCATACATGTTAAATAGTTAAATATTTATTGAAATATTTCGAGATAAAATATAGCAAACTACTTCGATTCTTCATGCGCCAATACCAAAACAAATGAGAAAACAATGACATCCCCCTTTAATACGATTTCGAGTTGGAAAATAAG